>JBBPCX010068938.1:0-11769 GCA_037974365.1 Hydrocynus forskahlii
CACACACACACACACACACACACACACACACACACACACACACACACACACACACACACACACACACACACACGTTACTAACAGCCCTCCAAGCTTTAGCAATGTTGGCACAGCAACACCCCTGGGGGTGGGGGGTGGAGTAGTTTCACCATTTCACTCGAGTCACTAGGATTTTCACCATTTCACTTGAGCCACGTCAACAAAATTATTTGACTCATTACACCTTAATACAGATCAGGTGCACACAATTCCTGAGTGTAATAAATTCTGTGACCCTTTAATCCTCCCAGGGTGTTGCTTAGACTCAACAGCCTTGGGCTTATCGAAGCAGCTGACTGATCTGACTAAAGAACTAAAGATTTAACTCTTAACAAAGCAATAAAATTATCAAACATGATTAAAAAAAGACAAAAACAACAAAAAAAAAAAAACACAACATACGTTTCTTGAAATCAAGGCAAGACCGGGAAATCTCTCAAAGCAAAACTGCTCATAGGCTGGCCAGGTATGTAAAGCAAAACCACCACATCAGTGCTAAGGACCTACAGGAAGACTTGACTGGCACTGGAATAGTAATGCACTGGCCCAATCGCCAATATTGCCGCACAAACTTCATCTACATGGAAGTGTCACTGGAAGGTAACCTTATCTTTGATCCCAGTTTGAAGTATGAAATATAACACTTGGATAAACTACAGGCACTCTGGAATCAATTGCTGTGATTTGATTAAACAAAAATGAATAGGAAAGGCATTTCAAAGGGAAGGTACATCAGTTATGCTTTTATGGTTGGTTGACAGTTTCAAATGGTAATCATCCTCCGAACACTATGAAAAACTCTACATAACGATGTTTGCAGGCTGGAATTTCAACCAAAGGGGGTTTTACCAAACAACCCAAACATATACAGTCGTAAACTAAATTATTCATACCCCTGGCAAATTCTGACTTAGTAATTTTGGCTTAGTTACAAGCAAGTTTCTTCTTGATTGGAAATGACACAGGTGTCTTCCAGAAGATAATAAGACGATGTACAAGAGGCCACTTTTTGTTCAAATGTAAACAAAAGCTGAGATATATTTTTTTCCACAATGACGCCTCTTGTACATCGTCTTATTATCTTCTGGGAGACACCTGTGTCATTTCCAATCAAGAAGAAACTTGCTTGTTGAATAAAAGTAACAGTCAAAATTTGCCAGAGGTATGAATAATTTAGTTTGCGACTGTTTATACAACTGTATGTTATAACTGAAGAACTGAAGTGTGGACACCCACAGGCCTTTACAGTTTAAGTAGTAAAAGAGGAGAATGAAACACTGTACCTTCCATCTGTGCGCCATCCTCAAGCTCTGGCTTCCCGCCTAGAACATTAGCAGCAATGTTGTTAACCATAGTGAGTATGGCATCTGAAAAAGAGATTCAAGCATAGAAAATTAAAATCAAGTGCCTTACAAGTTTAAAATGGGTGTAAAACTGAACATTTACTGGCAGAAACCATCCTCAATTTGGCACTTCACACAATTTCTAACCACATGGCTTATCTATCATAGCAATTTTCACAACCTACAAAGGTCCCTCAGGAAGAATCAAACCAGAAGCATGCCTTGGCCCACAGAGAGCTTATCAAGACCGTGTGTGTGTGTGTGTGTGTGTGTGTGTGTGTGTGTACACGCACAATTTCAGATTGCTGCTAGTTAACTCAGCATGGGGGCCTGGGTTAAGCCAATAAGGCTGCAGCTTTCTTTCCATCATAGAACCTCCCCTAGCCCAGAGGAACTCATGTCAACACATGGAAATAGTAATGTGTGCGTGTGTGTGCACTTTCTTGCGTCATTAAAGGACAGACAGACACTGTGCATACTGTGCAAGGAGAAAACACAGAACCAGTGAAGCTAAACTAAAAGGAGAGGTTTAAAAAGAGAAAGTTGGAGGGACACTGGATTCCTGGAAGCCTGAAATAATACCATACTCCTAATTTTCCCAGCATATCAGCTGCAAATAAAATTCCACTTTGCTGCGTGTATACCTCACTAATCTCCTGACCTATCCATCTGGGCCATATATAGTTTCTGGTTAAAACACTGCCATGAAAACCAATCTAACACATAATCCAAAGAATAACAAAAGCTATTCACCAGTGTCCTCAGAGAAAACTTGGAAAAAGGGTGTTAGACCTTTAAATAGCCCAATTATTTACACCAGAGTTTTCCACTGTGGCCTTTCGAGAAACCAAGAATGTGAGCAAATGGCAGAGAACTGTTCAGTTGTACTTAAAAACATTCCAGGGGCATAGTCCATGGTCAAGAGACTTCATGCACTCCCTAAAGCTGTGTATCTATGAGTAAGAGTATAAGGGCATATGGGAGTGTAAAGTGGAGTACATACTTGTTGCAGAACCCAGGAGGTTCTTTGATGGCTTGTCTTCAGACGGAAGGTAGCCTGGTGGGTAATCTAAGAAATGAAGTTCTGGAGTTAAGAGAACAGCTTCAGTACATCAGCTAATGAACACACAGCAGCTACTGACAAAACATGTAAACACGGAGATAAATCAGGGGAATGTACACAACCTATGGGCTAGGCAGCAGGAGAGCAGGCTCCTATTTACCAAACACAAAACACAGTCTGTCTCTATACTAAGGTCTAACTGAGGATTACACATTTTTTGTGACTAATAGGCCTGTCAGAATTACATCACCTGATCACACATATTTGAGATGACTTTTTAAAATTCATTTATTTCCCTAAACCAGTAGATTTCACAAATATTGTGTAACAAGGAGCATCTATTGTGTTTTAATTAAGTTGGTCAAGGCAAATATACCTTCAGTGCAGTACAAAAAAGCAAAGTACCCAGACACTTCATTTAACTTGTCAAAAGGGGTATGCACTAAGTAAAGTTTATTTATTAGCAAAGTACCTAATGCAAATACGCTTTAAAGAGAAACTTTGCGTGACTGCCTACACACCATGCTGCATAACCATAGATATTTATACATGTACATACACAACAGAACATGTTATTACATCACAGTGTCACAGCCTATCAGACCATTACAGTAATAGTTGCAAAAAAAAATAATTAAATTGTTAAGTACATTTATTTATATCATTCTTAAAGTAGTAACTGACAAGTCTTAAATGACAGGAATATTCTAGTATGGAAGGTCAGAGCTCTTAACTCTTCTATTTCATATATAAGCAAGTGAAAAGGATTACATTATAAAGTCTTTTCCTTTGCTAAAGGTTATGTTTCCTTGCCTTAACACGCTCTTGTTATTCTTGCCTCAGTGAAACTGCCTTACAAGCATTCAGTCCTCCAAAGAGAGGCTTTCCTCTCATCAGTTTTCCCTGTGTTGGTTACTCTTTAATGTCTAAATGTTTGCGCTTTATCTTTGAAATGACAATGTAATGATAATGTAATGGCTAATGAGTATATATCAGTCAGTGTCCTAACACACAGACTCAGGCACACACCAAGGAAAAGCCAAGGCAGTCATACCATAGTCCTCGTCAAGGTATTCCACCCTCTCTGAGGGATACTGAGAGTCAGCTATCTCATCATATTCCTCTACCATACTGGTGCCAAACACCCTAAGAAACAGACAAAAAAAAGTATAGGTATATTAGCAATAAGAGTAAGCAGACAAGGTGGAGAAAGACAGAAGACAAAGACAGGGATGAGAACAGTGGAAACTACATACATAGGGAATTTACACAAATTACATAAAAATATATAAACAAATCAGAAGCACAGTTGCAAGTCTAAACAACAACTTATATCACCACCAGCAGGGTCTCAAAACTCAAGGTCTTAAAGCAAACCTGTAGATGAATAATCTTAATGACCTACTGAATCTTTATCTATACGACTCTGCTTATCTATAAGATAAGCTGGTGCACCAGCATAATTCTACCCACAATGAGTAAGTATAAGAAATGTACATCTAAAGGATCAGTAAGATTTAGGAGAAGCAGGGCGGTTAATTAATCTCTGGAGACTATTAAACCAACAAACACCAAAAGTAGTTGTATAATGTGTTTAAAAAGTAATACTAGGGTGTATATTTTTAATACTAAGCAAAAACGGGAGCCTGTTACAATAAGCATGTAACGAGAGCCCTGACACAGATATGGGTCATTACAGGAGGGTTTTTGTCCTCCTTTTCTTTCCCTGTTTTCTGTGGCTGCTCTCCCACTGCATGTGAAGGAACTGATATAGAGAAGTGTGTGTGCATGTTTCTCTTGCTATGCAGGAGGTTTGGCCCCTTCACAGGCCTCTAAAACCACAGTGACTATTCTGCCAACTAAAACGGCACAGACCAACATTTACAGAAGAAACTCAACTCAGCCCTCTAACATTTTTAAAGGTGTGCGAGAACAAAAATGTAAAAGGTTAATCCTTCATTATATTTAAAATACAGCAGTGTAGGTAAGATCCTACAAGAGCCCCCCCCCCTTAAAAATGGCTGTTTGTTAATGTGCCTTCAAGACTGACATGCAAACTGAAACACTCTTTATGACTTCAACATGAATGGGTTGGGTTAAACTGTTGTAGGCTTTATGCATGTATGTACGTACGTACACTTTGTGACATTACAAAAGTAAATAAGAACCCTTTAAAACACATGCCTAAGCAATCACAGAAAAAGATGAAGTAAACAATAAAGATAATCCCTCAAATAGATTTAAAAAATGACCAAAATGACCCTCACACACCTGATCAGACTAAGGGGACAGAAATGTTCAGATCCGAAATGCGAGAGCAGCTCAACCTGCAGAGAGAAAAACACAAAACAGATAAAACTGTTAAAAAAAACCAACAAAAAAAAAACCAGGAACTCACAGAAGTTGTATGGTAGAACCCATCACAAATAAAAAGTGTGAAACATTGGCAAAGTGTGTGTTTTTTCTACAATGCTGCAGAAAATGTAAGGTGAGTTTAAAAAAGCATTTGTATTTGCATGCATGGCTGTGTGCATAAAAGTGTATCACTACCATGCATTACTCTACTTAGATCCTGCCACCAAAGCTCCCATTACTGTGCATTCAAAATATCTACCCAAGAGGAGAATGCTAACCTTCATGTACTTGATGAACATCTGATGCAAGAGAAAGACAGGGGAGAGCAAAAAGAGAGAAAAACAAGAATAGGAATCAGTAAAAAAAAAAAAAAAATAGAGACTTGATTCATGCCACAAGCAAGTCAAGCATTTTTTTCTTGCCATGTTATAAGTAACAGTATTCACACAAGAATATGAGCTCAGGTCAGACCACAGAAATATTACCTGTGTGAAAAATGAAAGGCAAAGCAGTGTGAAAGTGAGACATAACAAGGCTACAAACGGTCACACGTCTAAACAGATACACGGTACAGAACAAGAAGGTACAAGCCCAACGATTATACTATCAGTAAATTAAAATGTGATCTACCGTTGCATAACTGGTTCAGATCATTATTTATTACTAAAAATAAGAAGCCTCCAGATCAAAGACAGAGCAGAAAGAGACTGCTTCATTTTATGAAGCCACAAAAAAGAGCAGGAAAGGCCCCCAAGTAATACGGCAGGAAATGTTGCATAACAGGAGAAAAAGAAAGAACAAGACAGAAAAGAATCTCTCTTACGAAGCAGCTTTTAATTTTTTCACCTCTTTCTATGTTAAAATGAAAACCAGGCTAGATCTGACAAGCATCACAGACATTCTCCAGTACTGTTGTTTGCAGAAACCCACATCAATTACATGTTTGGTTGATTCCAAAGAGTCTGGCACATTCGCTACAGGGAACAGGGATGTTCGGGTTCCAGAACTACAGCTGTAATGATGAATTGGAGAGAAAGGCTCTGATATTTTGTTGCTCTTTGTTTCCTCTTCATCTGAAAAAAAGGCTCTGCCTTGTTCTCTCACTGAATCTGAACCATAAGGAACAATGATGTTGATGAATGCCCCCAGCTACCTGCAGGTCAACATAACTTTCAAATGGCAGCCTAACATTATCACCCACAATAAGCAGGCTCCATTTCAGTCTCTCACACAAAAGGTCACTGTGGCCATGGAGCTGAAGGTATTCCATGTCTTAATAATCTGGGCTTTTAATGTGTGGATGGAGAAAACACGTCACTGCTGCCCATGACAAAACAAAGGCAAGTTCCATGTGACTTTTCTGGTCACTGCACCCTATTCTCTACCTCCCATTCAGTCACATGAAAAGTAGTGCACTGAGAAGGGCGTACTAAAGGGTATCAAATATGCCAATATCTGAAATTGTAACCTGAGGCTTACTTTCACATATTTGGCGTACAGCTGTTCATCCAAAGGAAAGCTCTGCACTGTACGTTCATCTCGGGCATGAAACGTGCCAAGTTTGATCCATTTACTGGTTGGATATCTGGGAATAAATAGCACGAAGAGAGAAACGTTTATGTTGAGTAAGTTGTTCACATATAGCAATGTTAAGAGAACATGAGAGAGAGCAGAAAAGAGAGGACGGGGCAAATGGTATTTAATGTTTGTGACAAGATCATTTTAAAAAGTTGGCAAAAATGATAAATGTTTCTAGTTGTTCTAAAAGTCCTGAGGACAGCCACATTATACCCACAAACGTATACTGAGATGTAATTCATTACAAGAACAGCATATTGCCCACCCCAGGATAGATTATAGCACAGAAAGCCCAGATGGACACATCATAACCTAAATGTACATAATCAGCATTATACAACAGGTGCAGTGTTCAACAAGAATACAGTACAGGCCACAATTTATTTTTTTTTTCACAATAAATGAGTTCGAATATAACTTTTACTGGAAAAATTCCAGGTTCAGTCAGCAGACCAATTGCTCCAGAATTATTACCTCATTAGACTAGTTTGTTGACAGGCAGATGTTAATACCTGCAAAGCATTTCTGGTTGATGCACCTCCGCCGGTGCCAAAGAACCAGCTGCAGGGTCCGGCAGAGGTGAGACTTAAGAATGACAGACATTTCAGGTTTGTTGGGAGGACGTTCACAGGTTTTTGGGTAATCCCTAAAAAACACTAATTCTCCAAAAAAAAAAAAAAAAAAAAAAAAAAAAGTCTAACAGAGAGAATGAGAAAAGACAGTAATATTCCAGGATGCCACACAGGTGGCAATGATGTTGGCATACCGATCACTGATGGACACCAGAAAGTCTTTTGGCGTAGAGGAGAAGAGTTCAAAATTCGCAATGTCCAGCTGCTTCACCTGAATCGGCTCACAGAGCTCTATGACGAACCTAAACCACAAAGAGAGACCACAAGGAGGAAGGGATGAGAAAACAACTTTACAAGGTCACTTTTACAGCCCTTTCCTATTTGAAGAGCTGCTATGACCTACTGTTGGCCCACGCTTGCGATATATCACAGGCTGTTCTATGGGGTGTGTGTGTGCGTGCGCGCGGGTGTGAGTATGCGCGTGTGTATAACAGCAGCTGGTCTGAGCTTACAATAAAAGCCCAGGCTTGGTGAGATAGAGACAAAACTTGAAGCAGACATGGGCAGTCTTCCTATATTACCTTCACAAAAATATCCCATCCTCCCTTGCTAGCACTGCACAATAAACTGTATGTTAATGTATCACAGTATTAGGCTTTGCAATACTGATATCCCAGAAAAAAAATAAATAAATCTTTTTTAACTGGGCGTTCCAAACTGATAGCGGTTCCAAATGAGTGTGTGTGCATTTTGATAAATAAAGATTTTTAAGTAAGCCAACTAAAGACCACAGCCGTCACCGCATTGAGTCATCGATGCATTCAACATATTGCAAGTTAATTGTACTATGTGGCAATATAAATGCTATGCATGTATTTTATACAGATCATACAGCTCTACTCTGCAGGTACAGAAGCCTAATTCTCTAAGTGTTGAGGCAGACCAAAGTGACTCACCAGATCTTATTGCTGCAAGGGTTTAGCATGTACAGATCCATATTCTCCATGAGGATGGCAGAAGTACTCTGGAGATGAACAACAAGGACAAATATACAAACAAGTCAGACAGCTCTACAGACACGTACGTTCATGCATATAAAACTGCATTGAAGTGCTGATATTAAATGTCTCCCAATGCCTCTTGCAATATTTCGGCATCAGCATTCATGTGGTTTATTTTAAGAATTGACTAATAGGAGCTGGAAAAAAGAAAATACATATATATTATTTAATTCGCTAGAAGTTTGAAAGCTTCACAGCCACAGATGAAGATAGCACGAATGTTAAAAAGCCACAATGAAAAGAGGGCTAATGGAAGTGATGCCACCAGCAGCGTACCAGTAATATGGAAATGGATTTACAAGCAAACCATTAAAAGTATATTACGAGGAAATCTAATGGCTTAAATCAATACAGAGCTCCATTCCAGCAGTGTGCGAACACTGTACCTTGGCCTCACTGTTGGCTGAGAGGATTTTGGCCCCACACTCCACAGACGCGTAGTTGTTCTTAAAGTTCTTCTGGACCTTCTTGACTGGGTGCGGACTGCCATTGGTTGAAGTGTGCAAAGACTGACCTGAAACAAGGAGAATTCAATTCCATTTAAAGTTTATTTACCTTCTGGGCAATTCTGCTAGGAAAACAGGCAGTAAAGATGTACGACACAAACACAAGATTCACGGTACGAAAACCTCGAGCTAAGTTGTTTTCATTTTGTAAATGTAAAGACATCTTGTTTAAGGGACTGCATGTGAGCGTTTACATTATTGTGAATATTATCTTAATAGATGCAAGAAACACACAGCATGTATGTATAGTATTATGCAGAAATAAACATTTTTAGATGAGCTGTGAATGTTTTGTTCCACTTTAATATTAAACTAAATAAATTAAATAAAACTAGAAAAAATGAACAAAATGACATTACAGTAATTAGTGATGTTATGTTAAGTTCATCAGTGTGTTCTTTGTGGAAGTCTAGTATTGTAGTTCCCATCAGAAACCTGGTTTGACCCAGTCAGTCCTTCCATTAAATTAAATCAGGAGCTGCTGATGAAATTTCACAAACAACGACTGGAGGCACTGAGAAGAAATCTGGAACCAAACCTGTGTTCTCCTTACCAGCTCACAAAATATGAACTACTACATTACAAATAAAACAAATACTATTAGACACTTTTTAATACTTTGTTTGCATTTAGTCTAAAAAAAAAAAATACTATAAACAAACCACTACATGCAATAACTGTGCGTTAAGACATTTTCCCAGTTTCACCTTGGAACTATCTATGGTTCCAGTGTCCTGGTGGTTGCTCTGTATGTTGCTATGACTGATTCTGTGACAGCAGCTCTCTCTCGACCCCCAAAACAAACTGGCAAGTTCTGCTAATGGCTCTCTTGACAAAATCAAATTAATTTCCATCTACTGCCATGATGAACTTATTTATCTCAGAAAGTCTAATGTCTAATTTACAAGCAAAACACATCACAGACCAACAACATTAGTAATATCTACAACTATTGATTAATCAATAAGCAGCAAACCAAAAAAAATCTATAGAAAAGTGGAAGTTTACAGTTCCCCTGAAAACAGGACAACGTAATGAGCAAGAGGGCTACAAGTGCAGAGGACTTCTAACACGTAAACACTGGACATCAAAGCACGGCACGGCATTTACTTAAAAACATGATAATTTCAAGTTCTGACTCAGGTGAAACCCACATTTAAAATCAAGCCTCACTTTATTGTCCCACACTGTTGCCAGATTTGACTCATCCAATGAGCTATTGTGTTATTGAAAGCAATAATTATATTTAACACAATACAAGCCTATTTCAACCACTTAAAAACTTTCATGAGGGCCATCTTTGAATAAATAAGAAAAGAGTTAATCACAATTACTACAAGCCTTAACATACACCTGATAATGTATATCTGTAAAAATAAACAAGAGTGCAGCAACAGGAACCCCACCGATTTGGGATGTCACTCACTTTCGACTGAAGATGCTAACAGCTGAATGCTTTAGAGAGGACTCAGAAGGCAGGCTAGGACAGGGGTGCCCCGACTAAGCCTGGCGATTACCAAGTGTGTTTAAGCAGGGAAATCAAACTGTTCTAGACCCCAGACTTCCAGGACCAATTTTGTTCATCTCAGGGCTTGAGGTTAAAGTCTGAAAGAGCATAGCTTTAACAGCAGAAGTCTGTATTGCAGATAGTTAGTACTGACATGCAATCACTTATTTCTTCTGTGCTGAGGGTGCCTTGTTTTAAATTTTTCTTCTGTAATATTTGACGGTCAGACACTCCTAACTAAAGAAAAATAAACAAAATGCACCCAACATTTCAGCATAGCATAACACGTTAAAAAGATTTGATATCTGACAGTAACATAACTGCAAAGCAAGCCCCATTTCAGCATATATATTTAAGCCAAGTACTAAGCACTGCATCGAATGGACTAATGGACTGTCGGCTGACCCTGTGTGTTTGTGTGTGTGTGTGTGTGTGTGTGTATATTTAAATATATATGAAGTTACACAACGTTCAATGTGCACACTCCGTGAACGTTATGTAACTTCATATGTAGGAACAAGCATGGAACAAGCATGATGTAGAGGTGAAAGATAAGAGAGGAAATAATTAACAGAGAGAACATACGTTACAGAAAGAACATACAGAGATGGTAAAAGAGGGATTTGGTAGGAAATACCATGTGCACTGCTCAGTCAAACTGATTGAGCCAGTTAACTTGAACAAAACACTGCTCTACTTAGTCACTGCTACTCTGCCTGCAGTATTAACGGTCCTCCCAAAGGGAAGTGCGTGAGGCACGTTTTTGAGGATGTCTGTGGGCGTGCATTTGTGTATGAAAGTGCTTTTAGATGGAGGGGGTATGGTTATAATTGAGGATGCTGTTATGAGAAAGTGCAGAGGCACGCAGAGTCAGCTTCCAGGCACGTTCAATACAGCTCTGGTTCTTCTAAACGTTTCGATTACTAAGCTTGAGTGGACACTGTTTTTTGGGGGTTTTTTTTGTTTTCCAGGCACGTGGTTATTTACTGCAATTGGCTGATTTATTAAAATCAACACACTTTTCATTAACATATTCTCTGACCTTCCCAGTGTTGATAAATGACTAGGGGAATTTGGCTTCCATCACCTCATATTTACAACCCTATGAAACAAAGTCATAGAAGACCCTTTTAAAGACACTCCGGTTGGGGAAAAAGTGAAATGTATCTGGGAAGATGGTTTAGTTTAATTTTGTTTCCATTTCTAGATCTTCTAGGTTTTTGCTTTCTAAGACCAAGCTTCCTAAAATGACAAAATAAATTACATTTACAACTGAGTTAATGTAATTTATTTTTGTACCCATCTTTATACTAAGGTGGCCAATAATTATGGAGCTGACCATTGCACATGTAAACATTTACATTTAAAATGTAGAATAATTACTATTATACAGTAATATACTGTTATAGAATAATTACTGCTAATCTATTAAAAAGATTGTACATCATATATTATGTTTATTTAGGTTCAAGGTTAAAACACTGACAAAATTCCTGTGTTTCAATGAACTACAATAGCAAAATAAATTACATTAACAACTGAGTTAAAACTTGATTTGGTAATCTGTGCTTTTTAAGCTTTAAAAGGTCCCATGACATGAAAATTTCACTGAGATTTTTTAACATTAATACGAGTTCCCCTAGCCTGCCTATGGTCCTGCAGTGACTGGAAATTGCGATAGGTGTAAAGAGTGCTTTGGTCATCCTGCTCCGCCGTTCAGAGAGCGACAGCTCAGATGGCCCGAT
>JBBPCX010068939.1:0-7500 GCA_037974365.1 Hydrocynus forskahlii
AATATGCTCCCAAAACACTTTAATTTCATTTTAAACTCAGCTTAATACATTACCCTTAAAAAATGTAAAGGTAAACCCGTATTTGTATTGCACAGTTTACACTGAACTCCCGCAGTGCTAGAATGTAAAATACCAAAGTTACAGGAGCAATTCGGAGCAATTCGGAGCAAAAACTCGCTCAAAACACAATTAAACAACCTCCACTATTGGTTAAGACAAAGAAATGAAAATACACCAATCACGGCGTAAAATGCGTGTTTTGTTCCCGTGGGCGTATACGGTAAGGTGCGCTCCGCTGCACCCCAACACCAGATTAGTTAAAGATCCACCATTACGTCTGCTAGTTTTACGAGCACGGATAAGCCGAGCGCAATATCTGCCAGCACACATGAAGTGTTGTGTTCATCTTGCTCTGGGTCCGACTCGGGGTCAAACATGTAGGGCTGGATACTGCCTGTTTTCTACCTTTTCCACGTGTGTTAAGTGTTCCCAGTACTTTTGTCCACCTAGTGTATCTCTCACTCTTTCTCCCTCCCTTCCTTCAGCCTGGTCACCATACAGGCTAGGACCACTGTCACAGATTGAAGGGATGGAAGGAAAGAAAGAAAGAAAGAAACAGTTTTACTGGTGTTAAGGAAGTTAAACGTGCAGTTTGAGCACGGGATGGGTGGGGCGTGGCCAGCAACAGCTTATTTGCACAAAAGGGACAGAGCCTGATTTTGAAAGAGACCGAAACTGAGAAGAATAAAGCTGGTGATATCTCTTTATGTGAGAGTGATTTTGTCCAAAGAACTTCATGAGCATGTTTTGTAAAGCCCCTAGACCTATTATAACTTGTTTTTTTTTAAAAAGTGAGTTTTGCAAAGTAGGTCCCCTTTAATTATATTGATTGAAGATGAGCCGGTTGGAGCAGACACTGGACAGAGACTGAGCTCAGCGGCCGCTTCTCTCACTCTCACTCGCTCATCAGCCACGCCCACACACACACCATGCATGCACACACAACACTTTCTGGCGCTAAGGTTAATTGCCAGAAGCCAAAGAAGATGCAGGGCTTTTGGGCAGCATCTTAGGGCTTTAAGAAGAACAAAACGAAAAATACGAGAACATGAGGGCAGCAGCCAATATATGATTGCTTTGTGTTCTCTTGTAAGTACAAAAAATAGTTATATGTTTTATATGGAAATTTAGCTGAATTTATATTTGAATTAATATTTACAAAATTAGTCATTTGCAGGGGTGTCTGCGAACAATTACTAGTTAGGTGCTCAGAAAAAATCTGCGAATGACTGAAGCCGCAACTGTATATCTAATCTGTACCTATTTCTTTCTTCACTGGTTCAGGACTTAATTTGGATGTGCTTTATTATGTTTAAATGATTCATATGTAGGTCACTGTGTGGCCTAACAAACAAAAACATTCCCCTGAAATTGGTCAGGTTCAGGCAGCAAAGTATGAAGAAATAAGGGGTGGCTCTGTAGTGTGTGGATGTTTGGTTTTGGAATGAGTTGTTGAATGAGCACATACTTTTGTCCACATACTTTTGGCCATGTAGTGCATAAAAATATGATTCCATGTTTTGAAAAAAAGATTACTTGTAAGCAGAAGCGTTTTGTCTTAATAAAAGAGCTTTAATGTCGTAAACTCTGCTGTTACACTGATGTAACTGACAGTGTGTTAATGGATCATATGACAAATTTCTCTGAACAATGACAAACACAAAAAACTCTTCCTCTTTACTCTCTAACACCTGTCATATCACATAGACTCTTTCATGGCTGATCAGTGTGTGTGTGTGTGTGTGTGTGTGTGTGTGTATGTGTGTGTGGTGGGTATTTGTGCAATAATAAACCCACAGAGAGTGTGAAACAGCTCAGTTATTAATTACAGGCCAGTATCACAAATCAAACACACCCATATCCGACACACACACACACATCAGATGCTCCAGAACAGCAGCCACCACACAGCTGGAGCTTTTTTGTTTAAAACATGCTGGAAATCCTGGAATTTGTTTGATATTAATGAGTGGCAGATTAAAAATTTCTCAGCTGTAAAAGAAACACCTGCAGTCGCATCCAAACAGACTCTATGCGTGATTAAACTGCTTCATCTTGGGATGCTGCTGATTCACATGAGTGAAATCCTAATTATCAAGTCTATGTTCTATTCAAGTCACATTGATTTCTATAGCCCATCCACTAACAGTTACTGTCCCATGAGGAAAACCTTTGAGAAGAACCAAGACTTTGGAGCACATGTCTAGGAGCGTGAGAAAGAACATGAGAGTAGAACCAAGACTGAACAGGAGAAACTCTCTACAAGCATGAAGCAAAGACACTGAGCATCACCAGTGTCAGGAAGAACCACTGAGAAGTACCAAGATTCAAAAAGAGAAACCCTATAAGAGTATGAGGAAGAACAATTGAGAAGAACCAGGACTAAAAAGGAGAAACTCCCAAAGACCATGAGGTAAAACCATTGAGAATCATCAAGGGAGACAGTGTGAGGAAGATTCACTAGGAAATTCTAAAACTCAAAAGGAGAAGATAAAACTAAGGAGAAGGAGAACCAAGATTCAAAATGAGAAACTCTCTGAGAGCTTGAGGAAGAACCTTTGAGAAAAACCAAGACTCAGAATGAGAAACTCTCCATGAGCATGAGGAAGAAAAAATAAGAACCAAGACTCAAACCCATTGAAAGAAAACCATTGAAAGAAACCAAGATTCACAAATAGAAACTCCATAACAGCATGAACAAAAAACATTGAGAGGAGCCAAAATTTAAAAGGAGACCTTTGAGAGCATGATGAAGAACATATGAGAGGAATCAATACTCAAAGACCTTCTCGACTACCATGAGGAACAAAACATTTGGCAGAGAACCTTGGAGAGGAACTGATACTGGAAAGGAGAATCTCTCTAAGAGCATGAGGAAGAACCGTTCAGATGAACTAAGACATTCTAAAGAAATGGTTCCTGAGGAAGAAGAACTACAAGCAATAAAACCTTATTCTTTCAAACATCAAAGGATTGAGAGGAACAAAGGTTGACGTGGAAAGTCTCTCTAAGATCATAAGGAATAACCATTGAGAGGAACCAAGGCTCAAAATGAGAAAATCTTTAAGAGCCTGAGGAAAAAGTATCTTTAACTTTTTAAACATCTTTATTTATGCTTTCCAATGTATTCTTTACAAAATATTCTTTACAAGTACAAAATCAAAAGAAATAATAATGTGTGTAAATCTAAAGTGGACATGTCCAAAAAACTTGCTGTGCCTGTAATCCTGCCCTTGGAAACACAAATCAAACTGAACTGAATTTGATTTTGGCTCATTTCTGTTTCTGGTCCATTGCGCTGAACTTGCTCCATGCTGCTGGATCTTCATGTCCACCGTCTCCTGTCCTGCTCCCTGAAGCGCAGAAATCTATTACAGTTGCTGTGTGAAGGCAGGCAGGTCGTCTCCTACCATTCACTCCTCGCCCACTGCTTATGTGTCCATTTCTCTGCCCTTTTCTTATCTCTTCTTTCTATTCAGGAGGTATTTTTTATTTGGTCTGACAAAAGGCCTCCACCCCTCTTCTTCAGTGTGTGTGTGTGTGTGTGTGTGTGTGTGTGTGTGTGTGTGTGTGTGTGCTTCTCTGCTTGCTATATACCATTTATTTCATTTCTGTTAAACACGTTTATTATTCCATCCACATCCAGTTCCATTAGTGGCTCTCCAGCAGATGCTCTCACTCCTAAATTATATAATCATACAGTGGGGGAGAGGACAAACATAAACACAAACACACTGCACATACACACGCTGATCTCACACACACACACACACACACACACACACACACACACACACATACACTAGAGCTTCTGCTGAAACAGTAGCCCTGGCAACTCCTTGAGCAGTCAATATCCAATCCCAAAATATCACCCTGCAACCCCACCACCCCCCCGACAGCAGGTATTTTTTCTGTTTCTGCATTACTAGTTCTTTTCTAATATTTAAAGCCTTAAACAATGTTTAATGCCCAAATGTCTCACGCCCTTTTTCAGCACAACCTAGAAAGTATTATTTTTATAATTTAACCAACTATTTGGACAAAACTGACCCAAAAAACTAAACTGCTGAACAACTGAAATAGATGTAAGAATTGCAATCTCATTTTGTTCCCACCCAATGTCCCAAAAATGTAGGCCCTCTAGACGAGGTCGTGATCAGAGGTTTTAGGGTCTACAGATCACTGATGAAGAGAAAATAGCCTGACAAGCAAGAGTTTTAGGCTGAAGTTAAAGCTCATAAGATGCGGTTCCAAATATTTTTCTTCTGGGTTTGCTGGATTTGCAGCTAAGCTATGTCATGTGTTTGGTCATCCCATTGGAAAGAAGTATTGCCCCTTTCATACAGAACTGAATCTCATGCCTGTTCTCGCCTGTGTGGAGATCATGCAGGAAACTGTCCGTGACCACAATACATCTATCAGGTTGGTGGTCAACCTCTATGTATCCTACACATTTCAGATGACACCGACTTCAGCAGCATTGTACTTTAAGGCCTTCACATTAGTCTTTCAGACAAAACAGGAGCATATGGAATGCAGATCATCACTTACAAGAGTAAAGCCATGGTACAGAGGCAGCAAAGCAGAGGTTTACATTAGTGGACATTAGCTGGGTGCCACACTGCCCAGAGATGGCAATTGCACTGCTGGAATCCACACTGTGGTTGCTCTACAGTCTAAAGCAAAAAGATTTGGCGTCATAGTCATCCTTTTATAGTCATCCCATAGCCATCCTGTTCGATACAAGACCTGGACACTGCTTGCTGATACAGAAAAGAAGAATCAGGCATTTGATACCAAGGGTCTGAGAAAGAACACAGGTTATACAGCCACCTCCCTTGTGGGGCTCCCTAAACCTCTTCTGGTAAGAGTAAAGTGACATGGTTTGGCTATGTGACTTGCCTTAGCTGTTCTTCTGCTGTGGATCTCATTGTTGGCTTCCCTTAAAGATAGCTTGAAGGATGGTCTTAGACAGTGTTGAGTTACATGACCATGACCAACCTTCAGGGTACCCTTGAGGGAAACCAACAATAACATGAACTTTGTGCGCAATGAGGTCCACAGAGGAAGAACAGGCATGATGAACACCAAGGACAATACAGACCTTATTATGTCCGATTGGTAGGCCTAATTGGAAAGCCCTATCAGCTGCTGCATCCCTCTAGTCCCCTAGATGACCCTTTATTTCATGGACCTGAACTGTTCCAACAGTCTCCCCACCATGATGATTTTTACTGCTGTGAATTTGTACAGGTGAGGAGGATCCACAGTGCTCACAATGACAGAAAACAGAAGAGAAGGGAAAGAAGCGTCTCTTACCTGGAACATGACCCTGCAGTGCTCGTCTGGCTTCTGCACCATGCACATGTTACACCCCATCCTGAAACTTAGCCTGCAGCCTCGCAAAGTGGAGGTCCAAACTGGAGCTGGAGATCAACTGGAGCTGGAGGTCCAGACTGGAGCTGGAGATCTTTGCAACTGTTTCTCTATATCTGTCCGCTTCCCAAAGAGTGTTTTGTGGGTGGTTGAAAACACAAAAAGATTCCAAACTTTGACTCCAAAAGCACTAAACAAGTTTAAGGTCACAGTGTTCATGTTAGCACAGACTGTGTCGTAAACAGTCCACTCAAATGCCCAGAATTACATTGTCTGTTTAGTCCAGTGTCCAGCCAAAGGAGCTCCAGTGTGCAGGGAAGTTCTACAGTATATGCATGCAAATCTATCTGCTTTGGCTTCTGTAGAAGTGCAGCATTTACTGGCCTGTAGTTAAGAGTTTGTGCATTATTTTCACAGTTTATGCTTCACTTGCTGATGTTCGCTGTGTGTGGGCTGTTGAAGAAGCTCATAAAAAAAAAAACTGGTTTCCAGGATAAGTCGGCATTGCTCACACTGTCAGACATCCAAGGCTGTTTCTTTTAAAAGAATGCATCCAGTTGTTCTTGTTCATTTTCTTTAATGATTTCTACAACCATTTTCTATAAATATCTGAGCTAATGCAGGCAAGATGCTATATAAATAAAATGATTAATTGATCAATAAATAATGCATTAGGGCACCGAGAACACCCTTCAGCTCTGAGTCTAATTTGAACAACCTTAGATTTGCATTTATGCATATGGCACACATCCAGAGGGACACTTTAATAACATTTCAGATGGAAATGTAGGATTGGGAATCTTGTCCAAGTACTCTACTGGTGTAGAGTGGTGTGCTTGTCTGGACAGGGTATGCGTGTATATAGGTGTATGTGTGAGTGTATTAGTTAATGATCTCTGCTCATATTTCTCTGTCTCCTAACTAAATTGAACTTTATTTAAGATTTGATTTAATTTTATTTAATTTGTTTTGTTTTAATCTGAGAAAATTTTAAATGAACTGATATGACCACATGTTCCCTCCATCTTTCCTCATTAATGGTTAACACTTTTGACATTCTGGAGAGCCTCTTACAAAGGTGGTTTTCTTATGTCTTCTTTCCTTCTCTCCTCTCTTTATCGCTCAGTTCATCCCTCTTTCTGTTTCCCTTTCCTTCGGCCGAGTCTTTTTTTAACAGCAGAATCTGGACTCTGCTGGACTGTAGCTCTTGCCCTTATGGCCTGTAAGTGTGTGAAGGGGAAGAAAACACATACACCCACACACTCACACAGGTCAAAATGTTCTTCCCACCCTGAGGACACACACACACACACACAAACAGGCACACATGCACGGTAATGTGCTCACGCAATCATTTTTCCATTGCCAAGCAAAGGAAAGGCATAATTCACTGTCAGAACAGTACACACGCTAGTGCTAAGCCTTAGCAGCATGTTTCACATGCTTGTGTGCTTGTGTGTGTCACTCAACTCCCAGACTGTTGAGTAAATATGTGTGTGTGGGCGCACTGTGTCTGACGAAGCTAATCTGCCCAGATAAAGAGAAACAGCAAACAAAAAATGTGCTGTTTACTGCACTGTTGCTAATGCTAATCCAAAATTTTTTCAGCGGTTAGCTTACTAGCTTAATTCATCTTTCTCAGTTAGAAACAAAGTAAATGGATCAAGTTTGCAGGTTGCTAGTCATTAGCTCACAGATGATCAATTAGCCTTGTTCATTCACGGCCCGCTGACGCCAATCAATAACCCATTCGACACGCTTCAACCCGTGTTCCCCTTGGAGGTTTATCAAAATAAACCAAAAATATCTTCTCTGCACAATAAAATATGTTATTTTTACAGCTGTTTTTACATTTGTGCTCAATATTCGGTAGCTATGCTAATGTGAAAAGAGAGGGTTCTTATTTTTACCAGAAAGTTATTTATTTTAAGTTGTTATATAAAACATGGACTAAATAGCGGCACAGCTGTGAATTACACAAAATAACCAGACAGCTACGCTCAGCTGTATACTAATGCAAACGAATGTTTTGAGGTTCTGAGTTTATACATTTCTCCCTGATGT
>JBBPCX010068940.1:0-11768 GCA_037974365.1 Hydrocynus forskahlii
CCACGTCTTTATGGAGCTTGCTTTGTGCACTGGGACACAGTCATGCTGGAACAGAAAAGGTTCTTCCCCAAACTGGGCCCACAAAGTTGGAAGCATGACGTCGTCTAAAATGTATTGGTCTGCTGAAGTATTAAGATTGCCCTTCACTGAAAAACAGATGTGTCCCAATACTTCAGTCACTGTAGTGTAGTGTATAGTGTATATCTGTATTGCCATTTTACTGCCACATTACTCCTGCCATCCATTCGGTCTACATAAGTAAAATAAACCACCAAAACAGCCTGTTTTCAAATCACCAAACATTATAAAAAAAACACATTCATATATATGAATAAAAATTGGGGCTCTCTAAGGTTTTATGAAAGCTAGACCCCGCCCCCCACACTAAACCCCTCACTAGATTCCACTACACCCCTCTCGCCCCATCCCCACCCCTCCCTTCCCGAAACCCCACCCACACCATCCCAAAGCCCACCCCTCCGATCCAATAACTCCACACCTCCCTTCCCGAAACCCCACCCACACCACCCCAAACCCCACCCACACCACCCCAAACCCCACCCCTCCCTTCCCGGAACCCCACCCACACCATCCCAAACCCCACCACTCCCTTCCAAAACCCCACCCCTCCTCTAAAACCCTTCCCACCCCTCCCTTAAAGCCCCTCCTACCCCACCCGCTTCCTGACCTGTGTAGAACACGCTGGTGTTCAGAGGCGCAGACACGGTCTGGTCCAGCGCGAGCTTTCTCATTACCATGCCAACCGATCTCCCGGGAAACGCGCGCTCCAGAAGGCGCAACCACAGGAAGTTGAAGTTGCCATGGAAACCGAAAGCCATGACGGCCACGCGGGCGGTGTGGGTCCAGTCCAGGTCCGGACGGGCCAGGCACTGCTGGGCCAGGTCCCCCCCCGCGAACAGGCCGCCGTACACGGTCACGCTGCCGAGCCAGGGCAGCCCTCTCCGAACGCGCCCCAGAACCGCCCACAGCGGCATGACTACAGCATGGCGAGGGACGAGACCCCCTCCTGGACGGGTTCAGTCTCAAAACCAGACCTCCGAATCAGAATCACAGCGATTACTGAGTTAATGAAATAAAAACACACGCACGACTCCACACCAGCTCCCCTTCCTCATTCTGTCGCGTTTCTTTCGAATCCCACCCGTATTCTGACAAACCCCGCCTCCCACGCACGGGCCACGGTAAATGGGTGAGGTACGAATGACGTAACCACGTGAACGCGCACGTGAGAACGAATGTCCAATCAGTGTTCTCTCGTGAATCTACGGCATCATCTGCCTGCTGTTACACCACGAAACCACTGGAGGGCGCTCAAAATCCAACGACCTGTAAAATGTGTAAAAATATTAGAGCTTGCGGTTACCTGGCTAATAGGTCCAACAACACATTTTTTAAGATAAGATAAGATAAGACAAATATTTATTACTCCTACAAGTGGGAAGTTTGCATTGCTAGATCCGAAAATGGACATGTTATATGATAAAAGCTATAAAACACAATAGTGCAGTATACAAATAAAAAGCACACTATACAAATAATACAAAAATATATATAAATAGGCATTCTGTGTGTATGCAAATATGTAAAAATGTATAAAGCTATATAAGAATATTTATGTACACATTGGATATATATTTATGTATTTACAGTTGTGGTCACAAGTTTACATGCACTAATCATGGGTATAAATGTCATATTCATTTTGGGCTTTTAATGATTTATTTGAACCGTTCTTTTTCCAGGGCAGAGTGATTACAGGACATACAGCTTCAGTGATTTTTTAAAACAGGAATTGGGTGCTCAAGATTGAATTTATCCATGATTGTCTCTAATCAACACAAGGTCAGAATTATACATACAGGCTCAAATATACACATACATTAAAACTAAACCCTTTATGAAGTGGTGCTGAAGATTCTAGTATGTCTTAACTTGACAAGGCCAACTAACTTTTAGTTAGTGATCACAATTGACTGCAGCTGGTCGTTTCTCTTTGCCAACATAAAAAGGATGTGTTTGACAGCATTCACTGGATTGACCAATACTCAGAAAAATGGGAAGATCATCTGTTAAAACAATGGTATGTAAGTACAAGTTACTCGGATGTGTCTCCATGGTGGTGGTAGTATCACACTCTGAGGCTGTTTTGCTGCCAGTTGCGCTGGTGCATTGGACAAAGTGGATGGAATTATGAAGAATGATGACTACCTCCAAGTTTGTCAACTTCACCTCAAATCAACAGCTAAATCGTTGAAACTTGGATACATTTGGATGTTCTGACACACGTCAAAACTGGTTTTGGAATGAATAAAGCAGGCTAACATTAAGCTTCTGGAATGGCCTTCTCAAAGCCCCGACCTCAACCCTATTGAAAATTTGTGGACTATGCTTAAAAGCAAGGTCCATGCCAGGAAACCAACCAATTTAAATTAAATGCACCAATACTGCCAAGAGGAGTGAATTATGCCAGAATTATGCCAGAAGCCTGTTGATGGCTACAAAAAGCATCTGATCGCGGTGAAACTTGTTAAGGGATATTTAACCAAATATAAGTTGGGATGTATGTATCTATTTGAGCCTGTGTGTATGATTTTGACTGTGTTGATTAGAGAAAATACTAAATAAATTAAATCTTGTGCACCCAATTCTTGTTTTAATAATTAAAAGTGAATAAAAAATTAATATGATATTCTTACCCATCATGAGTGTATGTAAACTTCTAACCACAACTGTATGTACAAGGTATATACAGTAACCCCTGCTTTTCGCTTTTCGCGGGGGTTACGTTCCAAGAGCACCCGCATATAGTGAAAAAAAAGGTGTTGTGATGTGGTTAAAACATGCCTATTTTTATAGTATAAATCCTAAATATGCCACCAGATATGCTCCCAAAACACTTTACTTTCATTTTAAACTCATTAGCCTTAAAGAAAATGTAAAGGTAAACCTGTATCCGTACTGTACAGTTTACCCTGAAGGCCCGCAGTGCTAGAATATAAACACCGATGTTCCCGCTGTATAGACTGGACTGTAATCAATGCAGGGGCGTTTCCCTTGGTATGCGCTGTCGTTTTCTTTGGTATAAGCAGGTAAACACAGTAATACATTAATTTCATTTACAGTAATAAAAATACAGGGCTTTAAGAAGAACAAAACGAAAAACAGGAGAACACTCGAGACGCTCCATGGGGGAAATTCTGGACTGCAGCGTCACAGGGCAGCAGCCAATCAGCAGCAAGGAGAAATAAATAACGTTCTCGAATTGGCTACTTTCAAACCTCAGCCTCTTAATACAGGTGACTGTGACGTCCGGGCCTCGTGCGCCACGCCTCCTCGCCTTTGTGCTGGTTGTTTATGTTTGGGGCGGCACTGAGCAGGACCTTCATTCCATTCAGGTGTCCGATTAGTAACCTTAGTAACCGCAGTGTGGCGCTGGAAAATCTGCGATGGACTGAAACCGCAACTGCATATCCAGGTGAAAGTGGGTGGTTACTGTGTATATACACTGTGGATATATACACATTTAAAAGACCAGTGTCCCGTCCTGTTTTAGAGCCAGACATCAGAATAACTCTGCTCTTGCTGTTCTAGTGAGATGGATAAACAAGGTGGCCAGTTTTAAATATTAGAAAAGTTTTTGGTTTGATTTGTCATGGCGGTGTGAAAATCAGCAAACTGACAAAAGATTCTTCGCTCAGTTCTAAGACTTTATTTTCTTCTTAATAAGGAGAGAGTTATTCATCACCCAGGGCAGTCCTGGATTCGGAAGTTCTCTCTAAAGACACTGGACCTTCACAGAGGTCTTATACTCTCAGAAGACCATTCACCTTATCAAAACAGGGCAGAAACCATGTCGCCTCCCCCTGAAGAGGTTCCAGCCGGAACCTATGTTATGGCTTCTCACAGTGAGGCTCCATGACAGCAGCCCTGAACAAAACAACTTATCTGAAACTCTTTAGCTCAAAACATAGGGTTTGCATAAATAACCTTGATTTCATCATGTCGCTGTGCCCTGGCGGCTCAGGCCTGGCTTCACAACCTTGATCATTAGTCGGCAGAATCACATTAATATGGTATTTAGCGAAAGAATCATTCAAATATAAGAATAACAAACTGAACATGCTAATTTGCCTTAGAATATAAGTGAATAGATTGATTTTTCTCTTACAGATTTTAGGAGTTTTGGATTGTAGGAGTCATAGACCAGTAAAGCTGGAGGAGGTGTGATGAAATGTAACGAATAATTCAATAATAAAACAAATTACAGTGAATGAATATCTTTAATCTTAATATGTTAAACAACATAAACAGTCTATACAGCATGTAAAATGTTTACACACAGATTTACACATTTTCATAGATTCCTTTATTTTAGTGACCATATACAAAATACATGTGTACATAAAACATAAATGTGCATCATCTATAAAACAATATGCACACGCTTTATTTTATTAAACCTTAATGAACAAACTGAACATTGTACATTTATATAAAAAGGACCATAGTTTAGCACATTTCTAAAGACTGATCACTGTGTTTGCATCCTTTGCAATTTTTTGGCAGCATCAATCAGCCACAGAGCAAGTGGAAGTGGCACCACGAATGCAGAGACAGTTCTCACACTCGACTCTTTGCTTATATTTTAAATTAATGATTAAATCTTCTCTACGTATTCAAAGGTTTAAGTATACATGGCTTAATGTGACACAAGTCTAGGCCTTATACAAGACCACCATCCAGCCTCACATAAAGAACACTCAAAATAGACAATCAAATACATAATCATACACAGAATATATTGATTTTTTCCCCTTAGGAAAGAACAATCAAATAGATGATCATATACGTAATATATTGATTTTTCCCTTAAGATACATTAAGTACATTGATTACATTGATTACCTTTAAGTATATGTTTAATTCCTGTTACAACTCCATGGCACAAAACACACAGATGAAGTGTAAGTAATAAAATGAATACACAATAAGAAACATGCAAATAAACTGGTTGTGAAAAAAATACTGTTCATACAAACAAACGCATAAATAAATTATAATGAACAGAAATGTATAGTTAACATGTGGAAAAAAAAGTGTACAGTAGGCTCTTATGCACAGGGAATTACTTTCTTCACTGTAAGTTATATCTATTCTATATCTGCACAAATCTTTTACAGAGTCCTGAATCAGCGTAATCAGAACATATGGTACTACCAATATGGAAAATGTAATAGTGTTTATGTGCCTACTTTTCTTTCCTGAATGTCTACAACCTAAAGATGTTCCATGTTCCATGAAGGTCCAACCATTAGGGAATTTTAAAGTTGTTGTATGTTGTTACAATAAGAAGAGGAGGAGGCTAAAATTCCTAACATAGTTTAGTTCTGTACAACATAGTTTAGTTCTGTACAACAGAAACTAAAAATTCATAAGCGAATTATCTACAGCACTCAGACTATCAGTAACAGTGAAGGAACATTTTACTCTCTTCTAGGTACAGTTTGCTCTTGACTTGTACTGCGTTCCTCTTGTAGAATCTGTGAACTGTCTCTTGCAACACTTACAGCATTCATCAGCCATAAAGCCAGTGGAATCGCTACCACAAATCCGATGATGATTCCCACACCCGACCCCACCACTCCAAATGTAGCTCCAACTACTGATCCAACAAGAGTCCCGATGAAAACCAATGCTATCGTTCCTAGCCTCTCATCCCGATACTTACTTTTGGTAACCTTGATGTCCACTGTCTGGTCACCTTCACTCACTGTAAAGGAGAAAAAGAAACAAACACCCATTTCAAATTAGAAAACACTAAACTGTGCTGCTCGTGGCCCTAGAAAATGAACACTTGATTCAAGCCACTGAATTGTATGTGCAGAATAATATTTACAGCAAGGACGATGCCCAGAGAGACTTCCACGTCTGTGTCTAAGTGGAGCTTCCTCAGCTTGAGTTATAAACAAGGAACTGCTTCTTTGATGCTGCTTTTTCAGCTCCTCTTCTCTTTCCTCAGCTTGTGTTTTACACTCAGTAATTTTTCTTTGATACTGGTTTTTCAGCTCCTCCTCTCTGTCCTCGTACTTTTTCTTCAGCTGTGCAATATCCAGTGGCATGTGGTTCTCCATATATTCATCATAACTCTGTGGTAGCAAGAACTTATTACACTTTTCTTTCCGCATCTTCTCTATTTCCTCAAGGAACTCTGGAATCTGGTCCTCAGAACGGAGTCTGTTCCAGCAGTCTGTTCGCTTTCTTGATGTGCTGACCTGTTTTTTAC
Organism: Hydrocynus forskahlii; assembly: GCA_037974365.1. Lineage (NCBI taxonomy): Eukaryota > Metazoa > Chordata > Actinopteri > Characiformes > Alestidae > Hydrocynus > Hydrocynus forskahlii. The sequence goes on from JBBPCX010068940.1 coordinate 6,305, forward strand.
TTTAAATTTCCTTCTGAAAAAGTTTAATTTGGAAATAGTGAGATGAGAATGTGAGTTCTATAAAGATAAAACAATACAAGTCATGACAAACAGAACAAAGACAAAGTCATGCTGTCAAACTTCACTTGGACTCGGCTCAGTTCTCAAACACTGTGAACCTACAAAATATATATTTAATTACAGATCTTCACTTCAGAAATGGTGCATAAACAGTTTTGATCTGGAGAGAGAGCCACTAAATATCTTGCTACACCGCCTTATGGGCTGTCACCATTTAGATTCACTTTACATACATAGTAATTTACACTGTTGTTTAATGGATCCAGCTTGTTCACAAAACATGATAATACTAAAAAAAATATATGGCTCAAGATTAAAAGAATTTGTTAAAAAAAAGGAAATATTTCTGAAAATAACTGCACCATAATCGGTATTGTTATTGAGAAGATGAACAATACTAGAAACCAAGTGTATAAAACATAAACAAATATATTATATGTTTGAAGTGCTAACTACTTACTTTTCACGATGTGTCCTCCAGTAAGTTATTTCAAAGACTGGTGATTAAAAAAAGAGTATTCAGGTGCAACAGGTTCTGAGGTGGAATTCACCTGAAAAGGGTGTGTTTTTGGGACTTTCCCACCAAGAAGAACTCCTCAAGGTCCTAGAGAGCCAGGTTATGTGGATCAAAACAATGACATTCATTTATGTGTTCTCAGTGTAACATAATGGTAAATATAGTTAATTTAAGGACTGATTCACAGACACAAATTCAGTCCTGTAACTGTAATGTATTCAGCCCTATAAAATGTGATTTTTAAATGCATTTCCAGTTATATTACCCATTTTTCATATACGTGTTATGTTATGTTTCATGTACACTGTAATTTACACTGTTGTTTATTGTGTTAATTACCTACAAGCCCAAATTCTAAAAATGTTGGAAATAAAACAGAATACAATGTTATGGAAATATTGTAAACCCATATTTTATTAATAACTGAACAACATATCAAATGCAGAAAGTGAGACATTTTGCTATTTCATGAAAAATATCGGTTCATTTTGAATTTCACATCTCAGAAAAGTTGGGACAGGGGCAATAAGAAGCTGGAAAAGTTAGAGGTTTAAAAAAGCAACAGCTGGAGGAAGAATTTGCAACTAATTAGATCAACTGGCAGCTGGTCAGTAACATTTTTGGGTTTAAAAAGAGCATCTTACCGAGGTAGTTTCTCTTAGACATAAAGATGGGCAGAGGATCACCAAACAGGTTGCATATATCATCTTCAGTACATAATTTCATCAAAAGATTACCAAAATCTCGAGAAATCTCTGGGCTTAAAGGACAAGGCCGAAAAACCATACTATGATCTTCTGGGGCTTAGGTGGCACTACATCACAAACAGGAATGAGTTTGTGCTGGAATTCACTGAATGGGCTCAGGAATATTTTCAGAAAACATTGTCAGCGAACACAAGTTGCCATGCCATCCGCAGATGCCAGCTAAAACTCTACCATTCAAAGAAGAAGCCTTGTGTGAATATGATCCAGAAGCACTGACATCTTCTCTGAGGCCAAAGTTAATTTAATGTGGCCTGTGGCAAAGTGGAAAACTGTTCTGTAGTCAGACGAATCAAAATTTGAAATTCTTTTTGGAAACCAGGGACATCATGTCATCCAGACTAAATAAGAGAAGTGAAGTGAAGTGAACATCCAGGACCACCCAGCTTGTTTTCAGCACTCAGTTCAAAAGCCAGCATCTCTACAATATTTCCATAACATATGCTCTCTTTCGGGGAAGACCTTGCATGGTAACATTCCTCAGAACCGGTCTCCTAAGTCCACAGATGCTTGTTAAAAGAATATGGCCTTGTCCCAACTCTTTTGAGACGTGTTGCTGACATGCTACTCAAAATGAGCCAATATTTTCCATTAAATAAAAATATTCTTCACTTTTTACATTTGTTGCATTGTCTATGTTCTGTTATGAATACTATATGGGTTTATAAGATGTCTGTATCATTGCATTCTGTTTTTATCTACAATTTGCACAACACCCCAATTAGTAAAATGTGATAATACTTGTTAAAGTTAAAACACAAAAATAAGAGAAATGGTTTTAAAAAAGAGGAAATCATTCTGAAAATTATTGCATTATTCAGGTACTCCAGACAAGATGAACAGTACCAGAAGCCAAAAGTATAAAACATAATTAAAATATTATACAAATATAATATACTGAGACACAATTGTTTGAAGTGCAAACTTCTTGCTTTTCATGAGGTGTCTTCCAGTACTGCTTTTGTATTCTTGGCAACCATACAAGTATTCAGGTACAACAGGTTGCCCTGAGGTTGAAAAAGGCATGTTCTTAAGACTTACGTGCTAAGCATACCTCTTCAAGGAACTAAAGGGTCACAGGCATGTGCACAGGCAAATATCTTGGCTGTTGTCCGGTGGTGGGGTTGGGAGGTGGTGGGAGGTGGGGGCAGAATGGAGGGTGTGTGGTGGAAAAAAGAAAACTGTACAGTTCATGAAAGTGAAATACTAGTAAACACATATTCAGCAGATCTACAGGACTGAAACAATTGTGGAGGTGTCAAGTTTGAGCCTGTCTCCAGGCAGTGAGGTGAGGCGCAGACACAGACTTCTATAATCTCTTAACTTTTATTTGCAAAACAAAAAGGCACGAGGGCCTAAACTCAAATGAAACCTGAGACATGACAAGTGACTACGAAACAAAGCATGAAGTCAGTGAACTGATAACCAAGTTTTCATATAAACAAAGAGGAAACAAGAAACTGGTGTCAAATACACTAAATTGTTGTTCTGGATTGTCTTCACCCATGCTGTTGCTCTTCGTTACAGTGTGGGATATTTATGGAAAGGTCATTCTCAAACCTGGCCTTCTTTTCCCTATATTTATTTTTTTAAAAATAACCCTTTGGGCACTTACCCTCTTACCCTCTGAACAAGAACTGATTTAAGACTTGAATATTGTAAAGGAGTGGGGCCTTTCTGTGTACAACTGTATCAACATCTGAGGGGTCCCAGAAAGACTAGGCCCTATCAGAACATAATCAACACTGTATGTTAATCTATATCTGCTTTTGCAGTGGTTTTCAACTCCAGAGTCCAGCACAGTTTGGTAATTTTGGTGCTGTAACACACCTTCTAAACTTGGTTATTATACAGCTTAACCTGCTATTGTGGAAAAGTTAATTCTGATTGGTTGAGAAGCATATGATCTGAATTATTTGTAATTTGTGTTATCTGTACAATCTATGGCTGCCTGCAATCTCTTTCATATTCTGTTTCGATCAATAATCAATTCTCATTTGTCATGCTCTCAGATGACCATGGCACTGTGGCCACAACTTCTGACAGAGATTTGGGGACTGTAATGATGACAATTGTCAGGTCTGGGGTCAGTGACTGTGGGTGGCCGCTAGAGGTCACCAGGGGTTTCTCGTTTTGGTTTTCTGTTTCTTGAGCACACCGGGTTTGTGTTAAGTTTATTATTGGTTGCAGCTGCCGGTGTGCTCAAGAGAAGTAGTTCTGTTTTGTTATTGGTGGTGGGATTTGTGCTTTTGGATTTTAGTTCCTTTGGGACGGATCTTTTGGAACATATAGTCAGTATTGTAAGTTAAGTGTGGAAAGTCTATTAGATCTACCGAAGTTTTTAGAATGACTAGCTCACATGCTCACACTTGGAAAGTGAAGTGTCTAGCAAGAACACGATCCTTAATTGTTCGACAATAATTAATTACCGTCGTGAAAAGTCCAACCTTTTCTGGGTCAAAACACAAGCCAATTAATGTTAAATTACCGTTAGAAAAATTAAGACTAGACAATGTGTCAAATAATATTATTTCAAACATTATATAACTGCAAAATATTCTGATAGTAAAATAAAGCTGTATCTCAGTTTTTCTTTTATTCATATAATGAAAAAGCAACAGAATGACTTCTGTTTTGATTTTCATTTTACTTCTGGAAATAAAATAACGAATGATCGAAAAGCGCACAGACCAATACACAGATTCCTACAGACACCAAGACAGATTCAGGACTGGACCTCAAAGAAGTGTCCTGTGTCCCTCTGCTTTTACTCAACACCATGCATTTCATATTTACAGCTCCAGAAAGTAATAAGAGAGCACTGCAGTTTACATGTTGAAAAAGGTGTGTTCACAAAACTTATGTGCTATGAATACCTCTGCAAGGTATTAGATGGACAGGTTTTATGCATCTGTGTCTGTGAACTACAATTTTAAATAAACTGTAGTTCCCTTTATGCTACACTGAACGCATGACTGAACGTCAGCATTTTATAATGCTGAAAACCTGTCCATCTAGTTCCTTGATTCAAGTTATATATATAACTTGTGTGTATGTGTGTGTGTGTGTGTGCACAAAGGCTGAGGAGTAACCCCCCTTCCCTAGAAGCAGATCATGGTTCTTTATAAGCAGTGCGTATAGTATTTTATTTTTGTGAGCTGAAACTTTTGAAAAAGCCTGAAGGTATCAGGGCTGCTCCATGCTAGACATAAATAACACAAACTCAAATGACAGGAACAGAGGGTGTTAACGTGACACCACAGTAAGCAGAATGCCAGAAAGACTCATTTTTGCTGAGTCTGAGTGAACTCAGAGAAAATACACTCAGCAAATGTCAGGAATGTCAGGAAACCTGTCAGTGTCTGTGACCCATTGGTTCTTTAAGTTGTAAGCATCACTTCTGAGCCCACCCCTCTATAGTTTGCGCAGATAATTTTTTTTCTCCTAGGTTTCAACCTAGGGGTCGCTACACAATTCAGTGTCTGGATAAAATGCATAGATCTATATTTCTGACTCCATTTTTCCATCAAACCTCCTAATGGTTGCACTGGAAAAAGGTTACACTGTAATATATAAAAGCTAAAAATACAGTACAGTAACTAAAGATTGTGGTAAAGATTTCTTTCCCAGACATAATATAGTGTGTTTTTGGACCAGACAGTCTTCTAAGACTCTGAAGTCCATGTGCTCCGCATGGAGAAATGGGAAGGATGCTGTGTTGTATTTGGGGAATAACAGGAAGAAAGTTGCTGCGGTGTTTCGAGGGAAGTCAAGATGGAGGGGAGTCACCATAAACAAGCTATATTTTGGGGTGGGGGAGGTCATACTCACTACTAGGACGATCCTTATCAAAACTTGCACGCCGTTGCCTGAGCGCAGCGTCTTCAGCCTCTTTTTTATACTGATGAATTCTTTTCTGAAATCCCTGTTTAAGCTGTTCTTCTCTGTCCTCGTACTTTTTCTTCAGCTGTGCAACATCCAGTGGCATGTGGTTCTGCATGTATTCATAATAAATCTGTGGTAGGAAGAACTTTTCACAGTTTTCGTCCACCATCTTCTCTATTTCCTCAAGGAACTCTGGTATCTGGTCCTCAGAACGGAGGACGTAGTGTCTGTTGTCACA
>JBBPCX010068941.1:0-11768 GCA_037974365.1 Hydrocynus forskahlii
TGATTTCCCTGCTCAGAAACACCTGGTTCACCTCGCCAGTTAATTGTCAGGTTTAGTGAATGTGTTTGAGGAGAACCTTCAAACTGGGCTGGAAACCGGCCCTCCAGGACCAGAGTTTGACACCCCTGACTTAAAATCCAAACCACCAACACAATATCAAATACATACCCAGCATGCCATTCTCCAATTACTTGGCCTCAGGAGGAACTCCCTACGATAAGAGATGGATTTGATTAGTTTGGAGTCCATTCTTCAAATCATACTCGAGCTTAATGCTGTGCACACTGAGCAACTGGCACACCCCACACAAGGCAGGCACAGAATCCTTTCCGGCAACACCGGAAGACAAAATTCTCAAAAAACCTTTCAATGGATTTTGACAACTTTAAGATAGTAATTGATACCAATTTGAAAACCTTTACATTTGGAAATAAAGTAGAGGTTCCAACAAGTCCTTTACATTTGTAAAGGCTCTATGGGAAAAGGTTTTTGGGAGAGACTTGGTGATCAGCCAACTCCATCTTCTGGTCACCAAGTCTCTCCCAAATCCTTGAGGCGTCTCATTTAAAGTGTTAAAATATAAAACGTCCTAACCAAGCCCTCTTGAAGAGATTCAGACATGGTGCACAATACATACTGTTTCCACATCTTTGATCACAACAAGTCCCTTCTCCACTTCAATATCACTCTCCGTGTCATTGTGTGACCTGTACTCTTCACTGTCCGTCTCGAGAGCACTGGGCTGCAGGGGAAAGGAAATTTGCATCAAACAAAGGATTTGAAACTCAAAGCTCAGGCAGGTATGAGGGCAGGTATTACCCAAATGTTTTTAAAAAATTACAGTATGGGAGTGTTGGAACAAAAAATCTCTAGTCTATATAAAACTGGCAACTTAAAGTATAAGTGCATCATGTAACAGCTTCACTATTGTAGATTGTTCTTTCAGTTCCATTTGTGTTTAATACTTAACTGAATTCCAGATTTGAAAAAACTGAAATGCAAGATTAAGGACCATTTTATATTCCTGGTAGAGTCCACGTTAATTGATTAACCAAAATACACTCCAGTCAGAGGACATGCACTATCCCTGGTGTAGTCCAAGCCCGTACATGATCCAGGCAAGACGTTATCCAAAAATCTATCCCAAAAGAGATCAGCCTGCCCAACTGACAGGCAAGGAACATACTAGCCCCCTGAGAAATTATGCTGAATGGATGGCAGGCAAGTGTTACTGTGTAAAAGGCCTTCACGTTGGTACTTAAACCTCAGGTATCCTGCACAACACTATGCATCATGTACGATGCATTACTACATGAACAAGGCACCAACGGCAGAATCTGCTAGTTCAAAGCCTTGAAAGGAGACAGCATACTTCATAGTCTGGATCAGCAGCAGGGTCCTCCTCACTCAGGTCCTGGGTGAGAGCCTCCACCCAAGACTGCTGCTCTGCCTCATCATCCTCATCCATGTCATCCTGCTTCCTCTTACTGCCTTTCCCACAGGGCTTAGTGGGAGAACATCGCACCTCTAATAAAGTCATTTGACATTCTGCGTGACTCAAAAGCAGTTAGTACATTTGAACACTATTGACTTGCAAAACTAACTTCACTAAAAATGGCTGCAACTGGTTTGCAATTTTAAAATTGCAATACCAAGTGCATTATAGAATACAGAGTATGAAAGACAGCAAAACCAAAGGCAGTGAGAAATCCAACTATACAGCTTGAATTAAAGCTAACAGGACTTTTCAGCTAAAAGCACACCTGGAGACACAGAGCAGCCGATACTAGTGCAAACAGGGTAGCCCAGCATTCCCTGGACCCTGCGGGGCAGGAAAATCAGTAGTAGGCGTGAGGCCCACCGCAGGCGCTTCCTTCCCGTTCTGCATTGCCGTGCAGTTGGAGAGCATCCAGCCTCCTGAGTGAGGAGGGTCTTTCTGGGAGAAGAGAACCCAAACAACCACCACAAGCCACGAAAACCACGTACCTGAAAATGACCACAGTCAACGACAGCCATTAAACAATTTAATGTTCAACATTTCATATTCAGATAACAGTACTGGCCTCACTGCTGGCTCCAAACACTGTACATCAACTAAATTTAGTAGAGGAAAATACTCCACGCCTGTCCTGATTTTCAGAATCCAAATATTTTCAAACTCCAAATACAAAAAAGTTATACCTCTGGAGACCATCCATGGTCATAAACCCACCTCCCAGAGATCTACTTTCCAGCAGAATTTAGCTCCAACCTGCATGCTGATCCAGCCAATCAAGAACACTAAACCTGGCACTGAATATGCAAGTTGAACTAGGCGTGTTGGAGAAGGGAAGTCACCCAACTGTGCTGACGCTGGCCCTCCAGGACTGGACCTATGCACGCCTGAACTAGATAAGAAAGTAAATCTCCAGGACCGGCATAGCCATATAAAATATTTGGGTAAGACCAGGTTTTATGACAACCTGAGCCATAGCTATGCAGATGTGACTCACTTTAACACTGAACAAGTCCTTGCTAACTAGCCAACACACTGAACGAGGTCCAACACTGAAGGCACATCGGATGTAAACTCACACCTTGGATAAACATTTACGTAAGTCATTGTGACTCAAAATTAGCTTCGTTTTCAAAACCGTGGCGTTTTGGCATACATTCATGCCCCGAGAAGTTCAGAACTTAACATTAGTGAATCAGTATATCACAGCTGCACAATAACATTAGACATTTCCCAACCCCGTATGGTGTTAACCTAAGCTTAAAGTCAGTTAATATTTAGCAAAAGCTTAAACTAGAATACCACAGGTGGTAACTCACCACAATGCTGACTGGCCAAAACTGTGAAATCCGACAGAAGACGGATGCGAGGATGCCGTCTCTCTTCGAAACAGCTTTACTGGAAACAGCTTCTCGCTAGGGAAAAGATTAAGAACAGGCCGCGTTACAGCTCACCAGCTGGGCTGGGCCTAACCAGACATGCCACACCGCAGGCCTGGACTGGGGTTACTTCGAGAGAAGAGCTAGATCGTTAGTTAGTTGGCTACTGAGCTGTAGCCTGTCACCTAACGCAACTACGAGACCAACTACACCACTTTTTGCCAACCTTTTCACCAAATCTACAGAAGAACAGACTCGGAACTGGGGCATCTTAAAAAACCGACTTGCCTGTTGACCCTCAGCACTCTCAGGTTCTGTCTTAACGCTGTACTGAGCGGCCATTCTTGACTCCCTTCCTCCACACACGCAGACAGGTGCGCTTTTGGCGCTTTTCATGTAGCCCCGAGACCCCAGAGCTCAGCCAATCACACACTTCACATACTTTTCAGAGAGCGGCCCTCAGCCAATCAGAGGCCTCTCCCCCTCTGCTAATTAATCACCTGAGAGAGCCAATCAGGTTCCAGCTCAAACAAGCAGTCTGATAAACTGGGAGGCAGAGTGTAGACAGAAGTTTTTCTGAATCATGAGCTCACAAAACAACTCTTCTGTCATTCCCTCCCAGATCAGTCCTTTTCTGGACGAACACATTTAAAAATAAAGTAACCTCCCGCGGATTCATAGAAACCACAGATATCCTTTTTGCTTTTGTCCTGTAAATATATAATTTTTCGTGCATTTTAGTGCAACATTATTAAGAAAAATATGATTTACAATAATTTTTTAATACTGTTAAGAGAACACAAAGAAAGCCGTCTTGGGATGGTGAAATACTTGTATTCAGAGGCGGGTGGTTTGAAAGTAGCCAATCCGAGAGCGTTATTTATTTCTCCTTGCTGCTGATTGGCTGCTGCCCTGTGACGCATCTCTGGCTGACGCAGTCCGGCATTCTGCATCATAACAGTTTCCCGTTTTGTTCCTCTTAAAGCCCTGTATATTTATTACTGTATATTAAATGAACGTATTATTGTATTTACATTGCCTATACCAAAGAAAACAGCAGCGCATACAAAAGAAAACAAGCTTGCATTAATTACAGTACTAGATATGGGTAGGGGGTGAAGTCAGTATTTTACATTCTAGCACTGTGGGAGACTATACAGTAGGTAATGGAGTTAATTTTACATTTTCTTTAAGAGTAATGTATTAAGCTGAGTTTAATATGAAATTAAAGTGGAGCATATTTGGTGGCATATTTAGGGTTTCCACTATAAAAATATACAATTTTTTACCACATCACAAATTCGTGGTTTTTCACAATTCCTGGGTGCTCTTGGAATGTAACCCCCGCGAATTTCGAGGGTTTACTGCATATCTTCGCTGTCTGGCGGAAACCTCATAACTCCACTTTTGGTCTTTGTTGTATTTTTCATAAATTGATACTATTGGTCAGTCTCCACATGGGTTTGTAAAATTTAGAAATTATTAACTAATGAAAAGTGTTGAAAATAGGTATATCAATTTTAATGACACAGTATTCATTTATTTAGAATATACATCGTTTTTTGAATTTCCTGAAAAATAGCCATTTTTGACATATGAAGTTTTGGTCCGACAGCGACGATATGCAAATTGTTCACGCACACCCCCTTTTGAATCCCACCTATAAGAAACCCTTGTGTTTATGAAACGTGTTGCAAGTTTTGTCTCAGCACAACATTAATGGGTATAATATTACTGTCTGAGTTTCACAGAGATAACATTAACATACCTTACCCATGGCTCAGGTGCAGTGTTGACAATGTTTTATTAATGACAGGAAGAAATATATAATAATAATAATAATAATAATAATAATAATGTACGTGTGTGCACGGTAAAACCCAGTATAAGATCATATAATCAAACACAATGTGAAACTTATATAACTTAGTGTATATTTCAACATGTATTTTCAGCTGTAAATAGACAGGTAAACAAAGAGTTTGACAATTAAATGAAATGAAACTGGAAGCAAATCAGTTCAGAATCAGAAAGCTATTAATCCTGAAGGAAACTACTTATGCTGGGGAGCAGTTATAGCAGTTTTGGCGAATCTTGGATGAGGCTTGGCAATTAACAATTAAAAGAAAAAGATAGTAATGTACAGATACAGTCAACTGAAACAACACAAAAATAATATTTAGAATCAGAAAATTTTATTGATCCTTGAGGAAACTACTTAAAACAAGAAGTGATGATGATGATAGTAATAACGAATAAAAGCTCAACTGTCTGTTTTTGTTGTTGTTAGTTGTTTTCTCAAACATCGGCTGTGTATAAGCTGTGTCTTGTATGAATCATCAGGTTTTAATGAGGAGGTCCTTTTTTGTCTCCCACAGGTTCCGGCAGCAGAGCCACACTTGGTCCGAGCATCCGCCCGAAGCCCCACACCCACCCGCCCGTGCGTAAGCGGCGGAGTGGAGTCGCGTGGAGCAGCAGGGTATAAAACCTGGAGGGGCCTCTGGGTCTGCTTCACATTTTCACCACCCAGCCCACTTGGACAACGCCGAGGAGACATGAACCAGCCGGTCTCGCGCACCACCAGCTGCTCTCCCCTGAGCCGCGCGCCCCCCAGCGGCCTCGAGCTCGCGCGCCGTCACAGCGCGGCGGGACTGCGCGCGCTCGCGTGGACCAACTCGGGCGCCTTCTCGTGCTCCCTGGGCTCCGAGGGCCGCGCGAGTCGGGACAGTCTGAGGGGCATCGTGGTGACCCCAGACAGCATCCCTCAGTTCACCATCCCTCGGCTGACAGTGCAGGACACCAACAGGGCCCGAGAGAGGCAGGGGGCAACTTGGGGCAGCACAGAAGAACTGCCCACCTCATCTCACCCTCATTCCCCAACTACCTCACTCTCCTCTTCTGCCTCCTCTTCATCGTCCCCCTTCGGCTTGTCCCCGGCCCTCGGACGCAAGGCCCACCGCAGTGTCTCGGACCCCGACACCATCAAGCGCACCTTCCTCCGGAGAGAGAGCTCCATCCCTTGTCCCCTGCTGGAAGGTGAGCACTGCCACGACCCCACCACCAGGGCGGCGCTCTCCCTGCCCCACCTACCCAAAGTCACCACCCCTTATGGCTTCGTCACCCTCAGCCAGAGCCCTCAGATGGCCAACGAAGAGGAGCTCTTCTTCCAGGCAGGACACCGCCGCTGGGCCAAGGATGAGGACAACACGCCCCTGAGCAACTCCAAGCTCGAGACCCATAGGAATTCTTCAAGCAGGACTCTCCCCATCCACGTCTACGCAAACGCTCCCAAGAAGCAGCCCGCAGGAAACAACAGCTGGGCAACCGTGGGATGTTCAGGACCTTCTCCTTCTACAGCCACACAGACCCCCACCAGCAGACCCAAACGCAGCCTCTGGGGCGTCCTGCGCAAACACCTCTCCAGCACAAAGAAAGGGTCCATTTAATGCCAAATGAACAATGACATTTAAACTACTTTATACTTGATATTTTTGTATGAAGGGACCTGTTGGCTGTGCCTTGTTCACATCACTGTGGTACTATGAAGTTTTACTAAAACATGGTCTGTGTAATTATTTCTTTTGTACAGTTACCTCATTCAGCAGTTCAGTAGTTATGGATTTTACCTTTGACTCATTTCTGTGTCCATGGTATCAATAAAAGGGATGTAAAATAAACTGCAGTGATAGGCTGGCACTTCATTTAGCTGTAAAAAAAAAGGTTGAGAAGCTCAGTCTAATAAATGTATGAGCAGATTCTTTTACTAAATTAAAAAAAAGTCTTTAACTAAATTAATTGGGTTTTATTACATTAGGACATTCAACAAATTCTATGAATTAGGACCCTCCACCCTGCACAGCCCTGCCCCCACACAAAAAAACACACCATACCACTCCACCACCACACATTAATTTGTGTGTATATAGGCTGCATTAGAATCATACTGCACACTTTCTGATGCATGTGGTTTGAACTCTGAAAACTAGTGGTGACAATTGTAGCTCAAGTATCTTTGGTTGTTTTCTCCCACGCCTGTTAATGATACCTGCTTGTGCATCTTGTTTAAAGCTGCTGACGTGAGCGTGCATGTGTGACTCAGGGATGCCCTGTGTTGTGGGGAGCAAGTGAAGGATTTATCCGTAAGCTATTAAAGGTCTAATGAGGGGCCACTTCATAGCTCTTCAGTGCTCTCATAGCCTCTTCCCCTTTCTGTCTTGCTTTTCTTTTCATTTTGATGCGTCACTGAAAGCTAAATTCACTCAGTTTCCAAGCCCGCACGTAGGCTCATCTTTTGATCTACATTTGAAATTTTTGCACCGTTTTCTAAAAGCCTTGCTATAAAACAGATATAATATACAAAGCCTACCAGTTGAGCTTTTGCATGTCTTGTTATATACACACTGTACAGTTAGAGACTGTAGCATATTTTGTTAGTCAACTTCTCACCCTCAATCAGTCAGTCAGTTTCTGACCACATGACCACTGTTGACTGTATATTGGTGGCTGGTGGACGAGTCTCAGGCCAGCAATGAAACACATTCTGCTGTGTCAGATAAACTGATAGCGGAGTACACAGTACAAAGCCAACATGTTCGTAATTGAGAATAATCCATCATCCATACAATATCTGGTCAGCAAAGGGTATATAATGGTCTTGTTCTATTGCTGTGTGGCTGATTATTTGTGCAGTAATGGATGGGCTACCTTCAGTAATTGTGAAGCAGAACCATAAGGTAGGTGGTCCTAATAAACTAGCCAGTGAGCATATATATACAAAGTATGTGCACATAAATGATTTGGCAGATCAATGTGGGACACCTTCTTGTGTGTGCATGTGTGTGTGTGTAGAAACTATAACAGTAAGAATTACACTGGAGGCGCCTCAGTTCATAATAAGTAGTGGAATGAGGGAAGTATATATGCAAGACATGTTTGTTTTCCTGGGCATGATGTACAGAACTGTTCTGCAGGTGATGCATCCCTTTTCTGATTATTCTTTACAGTTATAGGTTGTGACAGACTGACACCAGGTACAAAGGTTTAGGGCAGTGAGTTGTGTGTGAAACAACAGGGCAACCTGACTAACTGCTAAATGCCATAAACATAAACGCAAACTAACTCTCTTCTGCACCCAGACAGCCTCTCAGCATCGTCCTAATCACACACACACACACACACACACACACACACACACACACTCCATTTTCTGAAGTAGCTATTGATCCAGTCCCATAACGTGAATCTCACTTAGCTTTTAGATAAGCCACTAAGGAGAAACAAGTATTCAGACACTTTTGCTTTTGTTATTTAATACATATTCTGTGCATGTATCTTCATACACAGTGCCCTCTGACTAGGAAATATAAACTAAAAATCAGATATTGATTAGCATAAACAGAAATGTTAAAATGGATAGGCAAAGGTTATTTACATATTATTTTAAATATGTATGATTTCCCTCAGACTAAAGATAAGGAAGGTAAGAGAGGAGCCAGCAGTAATTTGAAAAGAGCAGGAAAACAGAGAACAATAAATGGAAAATGAACTGCATTGTATTCATCCCACACCTAAAGCAAAACTCCTCTGCTAAATGAGAAGGACAGAGGTGCAAACTTAAAAGAGCATTCAAATGAGTCAAATTTGTTTTGAAACAACAAACACTTGTCAAAGGACACAAAAAATACTTTTATGTCAATAATACATCTCATGTTTGGGGAAAGAAGGGTTGTATGTATGATCTCAAGAACACCAAGTCCACAGTGAATCATTGATGCTGGAGCACCATAAGAAAGGGTTGCTTTTCTGCAAATGGAGCAGGGGTATTACATGAATGAAGTGATGTACTGAGAGACACTGGAGAACAGTTTTATCTCATCAGCCAAGTAATGACAGAAGATGAATGTTTCAACAGCAACCCCAAACATGCAGCCAGAACAACTCAAGACGGGTTTCTAAAGACGAAGGCACTTGCCTTCCCGGTAGAAATTTATGGACGATTTTAAAATGGACTCCATTGGAGGGACCCTTGTGACCTTGGCGAATGTACGGTTTGCCAGGAGGATTGGGCCAAAATTGAATCGCAACGGCGCAAAGGTAATTAATTCTTTCTTTAGACATCTGGAAGCTGTAACTGCTAACAATGTCTTGGCAATAAAGTACTACTATTATTAATGAACTATAATGTCTAAAACACTTATCTCTAATAAGTTTATTTTTCAAGATTTTTCAAGATCTTTGTTTATGCTTATGAATGCATCATATTGTGTACATTAATAAATTACACATTATTTGTGCTATTTTGTAGTACAAAGTAAAAAGGGAAGTGCATTGAAAGTATGTAAAAAAACAAAAACACACGTATTTTGATCATTCTTTTCCTTCACTGTATGCACAGTAGATCACATGCAAAGGTCTGCAATTGCAATTTCTCGACTAAATGATTATTTTTAGAAATATCAATTATGCAAGCAGAAGTACTACAGAGAGTTTTGGAAACGTGTTCTGCGTTTTTAAAGTTTGAGGTTAGAGCAGAAAACGCGCACTCGTGTGTGAGACAAGACACAAGTGTTCCGCTTCCAACCTCAGAAAGAGATTAAATAAGATAAAAGCAAGCGAGAGAGAGAGAGAGAGAGAGAGAGAGAGAGAGAGAGAGAGAGAGAGATATGTAGTGACACATGGGAAGAAGAAAGCTACAGGAACTGACATTTGGAGAAGTGCGTACGTTCACGCTCAGACGTTCTGACAGTGACTGAAAAACCGTCGCTGGACAAAAGCTCTCAGAAATGGACTACACTCTCCAAGGAGCTACGACAGACAGGAAGCCCCCTGCACTGCCTATCAAACAGCGCAGGTAAACCAGCAGCATCTTTAACTCTGTGCAGTCTGACAACTCACATATCTGCACAACTTCATTTATACTACATCCCTGCCTTTACCTACATCCCTCAGAACTTACGCAGCTTCATATGAAGAAGACAATGCCATGCTTAGATAGATCTCCTCATGTCATTAGCTTTAGCATGTCTGAACAATGTGAAAGTATGATATTATATGCATATATGTACGGGGCTACACCTCTCAGTGATGTACTGATTCTTCTGATGACTGTTTGAGTAATCGAGTAATCATGGTGACCCTACTGCACATCAGACTGAATAAGAAAAGCATGTGCTTTATGCAGGAATTCCTCCAGTACAAGTTCTGCCTCAGATCTACAGCTGGAGTGGACCCTGAACCTGCCCGGCTCTTCTCCTCTTTCCTCCCCTTCAGCTGATGTGTTTGTTGCACCCACCGACTGCAACGCTCCGCAGTGTCCAATCCACCAACACCATGGTGAGTGAGTGCAGTAGCAACATCAAACAGGCATCATTTCATGGAACAGAAACCGCACAGTAATGTGACAGAACCTAGGTGACAGGGACATGACTGGAGTCATATTTATGTGCTCTAGTTTTGTGTTCTGCTTCTGTTTTTCCTTTTTTCTCATGAAATGAATGAGGAAGTAATATCGGAAACCAAACCTGTGAGCCACCTGACAGCTCAACCACACAGTGTACCAAAAAAAAAATGAAGGAACTGCAAAAGATTTTAGCAAATGCCAGCGTGTGCTATATCATATCTGAGTGATAGAACAGGTGTGAAAGTGGGTTAACATGCGTGGCACGAGAACATTTTTGTTTACGTACTACATTTAGATTGCTACTTAGGATTGTTTAATTAATTAATTTTAGCCCCTTATAGTCATGCATGAACACACCACACACTCTGAGCAATGTGAAATTCTTCTCTGTATTCAACCCATTCACCAAGTGAAGCAGTGGGCAGCCAGGAACACAGAGCAGTGTGTGGGGCCGGTACCTTGCTCAAGGGTACCTCAGTGGTACCTCAGTGGTGCCTCTAGCAGTCCTTGGGATTTTAACTCATGGCCTTCTGATCACAGGAGCAACTCCCTAACCTCTAGGCCACCAGCTGCCCACCAGCTTTAATCTAGTGTAAATTAAAGCTATAGTTGACATTTCTAGACACAAGTAACTCTAACTGCATAGGCATACAGTGCCATCACATCTCTTATGAAGCCCCAGAATCTATCTGAGCATCCCCTGCAGTCGGAGAATCTTCAGTCTGCTAAACATGAGTGTATGTGTGTGAGTTATAAATCAGGTCTAGGTCAAATCTATCTAATCTGCCTGGTATGTTTTCTAAAGGCACCTCAGGATATCACCAGGAGCGATTCTTCTCAGACCAAACCCCTCCTCCCATTCCCAAGAAAAAGCTGGCACGGACCCTTTCACTGCCTGCAGAGGCCGTGCTGTCGAGGAGTCCTCACTGCTGTGAAAACCCACTTTGCATAGTCGAAGACTCACCACTGGACCGTTCTGGAGAGGTTACGAAAGACAAGGCCCACTGTTTCAACCAGTTAACCTTTGACACCCCCGATGAGCATCTGCCAGGCTTTTTCAGCAGCTTCTGTCACCAGGAGCAAGTGTATGTGGGTATCCAGAACCGTTACACTGACTTCGTGAGGAACGCTGTGAGGCACTTGGAGGCCATGGTCCTTCTAGAAGAACAGCAAGTGGAGCGGGTGAGGACACTACAGCCTCAGGACTTTGTGCTATGTAAGAATCTTCAGACAGAGAAGACAGACAGCGATTTCTTCATGGTCTATGTTCCTGAAGTCCCTAAAGGGCTTTTTGCTGCAAGGGTAAGGTAGCAGCTATGTCAGTGCTTCCTGTGATGAAACAGTGAAACATTTGTGGAGGATGTATATATATATATATATATATATATATATAAGAACTTTATTTATCTCGAGGGAAATTCTTTTGTCTTCAGCACGCTCAGTGTACAAGAAGAATATAGACAAAAGAGAATTTAAAAAAAGACAATAAGAATAG
>JBBPCX010068942.1:0-7500 GCA_037974365.1 Hydrocynus forskahlii
TGTGTGTGTGTTAGTTTATATATATATATATATATATATATATATATATATATAAGTGTGTATCCTGGTGGATAATGATGCCCACTGTGGAAGTGGTTGTTGCATCAGAGATGATGAAACATCCGGACGCTGCAGAAAACGGAGGGATGGACAGATGGATGTGATTCTGTTCTTTTCCTCCACTGTCCCCTCCTGTGTTGTGTTTTCCATCCCGTCAGCTGGAAAATGAGCGGATTATTTTTACCTGCACAGGTAATTGGATGTAAGGTTTTAACTGCATATCCGAGTGCTTCACTGTTGGCTTTATTTGTCAGCAAACTTCGGAAAAAGAGCGGTTCTTTTTTTGCAAAACCTGCAACAATCTCTGCAAATGGAATGGTGTGTGTGTGTGTGTGTGTGTGTGCAAACTACTTTTAACAGTTAACATTAATGCAGGTCAATTTTCTACTGTAGTTTGCAGTGGCCCCTACTGGCAGAGACAGGAACTGCAGTGATGGATCTTAAATAACGTCGCTTTAGTGCGTGTATGTGCGTGAATGTGTATGCATGCAGTTGTACGCCTTTATTATTATAATAATTATTATTATTGTTAATATTCACCATCTTTTTCACTTTTATCTTCACATGCTCTTTTATTAACTCACTTTTTTCCTCTCTCATTCTTAATTATCTGATTAGGAAGTTAGTTTCATTCTCCCCTCCTTTCTTTCTGTCTGTCTTTCTTTCTTTTCATCTTTCTTCTATTTCCTCTTGACTCTCAAACCACTCTCTGCCTTTCCCTCTTTCCTTTCTTTTCTTTCTTTCTTTCTTTCTTTCTTTCTTTCTCAATCTTCTTTCATTCTTTCTTGCTCCCGCCTCTCTGCTTGTCTCTCTTTCTCACTCACACTTATTTCTGTTTGCTCTCTTTCCAAGCTATCTCTTTCTGTCCGTCTCATTTTCTTGTCTCTGCCTCCACACACACACAGTCAACACACAGTGGAGGAAACTTTTCAGCCCTGAAGTTCCACAGCTCTGTAGTGTGTTTGTGTGTGTGTGTGTGTGTGTGTGTGTAGCTCCAGTTCTTTCAGTAAAGCCAATTACAGAGCTGAGTTACTCTCGACATGAAAGACATAAAAGAGTGCTTTACAGAGCGGCTTTAATCCAGAGACAGACCCAAACACTACAGGATCCCCATTACTGCACTAATCAAATTAACACACACACACACACACACACACACTAACAAACCCCAACACAGTGGTATGTACAGGCTCTTGCTTAGATATTAAAGGGGAGGTCTGGAAGAGTTTGGAGAATTTTACACACAAACACTACTAAAGACTTTTTCTCACCATAGATTTGATCTCAAGTCAAGTCTCGAGATCTGATCTTGAATCAAGCCTCACATCTCTAAAGTGCATCTGAATCAAGTCGAATTTTACTTTGACTTTGACTTAGAGTCTGAACCAAGTCTCAAATCACTGGGGTGCAAATCTGAGTCAAGTCTTGAGTCACTGAGGTGCAAGAATGAACAAAGTCTTAAATATCTGAAGTGAAAGTCTGAGTCAATTCTAAAATCTCTGAGATACAAATCAAAGTTAAATCTTGAGTCTCTGATGTGCAAGTACAAGTCTTAAGTCACTGAGGTGGAAGTCTTGAGTTGAGTCTCAGGTCCCTGGGGTGTGAGTCTGAATTGATTCTAGAGTCTCTGAGGTGCAAATCTGAGTAAAATCTTGAGGTTTTGAGATGAGAGTCCCGAGTCTGAGGTGCAAGTGCGAACCAAGTCTCAAATATTTGAAGTAAAAGTCTGAATCATGTCTCAAATTTCCAAAGTGAGCCTGAGTCAAGTCTCAAAACACTGGGGTGAGTGACTGGGGTACAAGTCTGAGTGGATCCTTGAGTCCAGAGTCCCTGAGTTCCAATTCTAGTCTCAGGTATCTAACATGCAAAACTTAATTGACCCTAGAGTCTCTGAAGTGCAAAATATTCTGATAAAGTGGCCAGTAAGTCACCTGTATGTGTGTGTCTGTAGGTACCACAGTGATGACTGTAACGGCTCACGATGCTGATGACATCACCACCTCTAACGGGATGGTGTACTACCGGATCCTCCAGCAGACCCCCCACAACCCCATCCCCAACATGTTCACCATTAACAGAGAGACCGGAGACATTGTTACCGTGGCAGCTGGGCTGGACCGAGAGGTGAGTCACTCTCTCTCTCTCTCTCTCTCTCTCTCTCTCTCTCTCTGTCACACACACACATGGCCAGGCTGCCCTTGCCAGTTAACTTTCTCTGCTTGATTAGAAAACACCTAAACTCTAGGAGCTCTAATTCATAATCATATGCAAATGAGACCTGACAAGGTATTAGGCAAACAATTAATGGCTTTTAGATCAATATTTCTAGTGTTTCTATCCTGTGAGCTCGGGGTGAAATGGCATGAGCTGGGCAGGTTCCACAAGCCAACCGGCAGGAGAACTTTCTTTTAGCTTCTCCATTATATGGTCATCCCCAGCAGCCCACCCTAATGTGTTCTAACAGTGTGGATGTCCACATACACACACACACACACACACATTCATGTAGTAGATGTGTGAGTGTGTGGGTGTGTAAACAGAGGTGCTGCAGTTTGTCTAGGAAGATCATCCTCAGAACAACAGATCAGATCTTCTGTAAAGATCAACCTCTACAAAGCCATCTTAAATACTGGCGTTCCACTTCCAATACTGCAGTGGAGCTGGACTCTTTTTCTAGAAGAGTTCATCTTGGTCCATTTGGTGGAGGAGAAACGGAACCACAAGGTGGAGGATAGTGAGCTGGAGGGGCTTCCTCTGTTATTCATAAGGGTGTTCACCAGAATGAGAGTTTTTCTGAGTGTTTCACTTTCAGTTTGTGTTTTTAACCTGCTGAAGCTGCTGATGTTCCTCTAAATGTCTCACACAGATGGAGAACCCAGAACTGCAACTCTAATCAGTGTGGAGTGTATTTTAGGTCACTGGTGTGTGTTAGACCTCCATAAGTGTGTGTGTTGGAGGTTTTGATCTCAGTTGAGATCAGTTTTACTGGCGAAGTTAAACAGTTTTTGTGTCAAAATGTAGTAATAATAATCATAACTGGAGGTGAAATCGCAGCAAAACATTCCAGGTGCTTCAAATAGAATTCAGTAAAGCAAGGCGGACAACACACACACACACAAAAACACAAACTCACACACGAGTCATATGTCTTGACATGATGTATTATTCATCAGCCTTTCTCCACATTAGGCCACACTTACAGCAACATCAGTATGACAGGGTGTTCCCCTGAGATCACACACACACACACACTGTGCAGGTACATGACTCCGTCCACCCACAACCACAGCAGTGTGTGTCTGTCCACCCACCTGGCGCCCCGAGACAGTTCTGTTTGAAACACACTCTCTCCTACCTGTGTGAGTCAACGACTAGGTCCTGCAGGTACAGAACTTTATAGACACACTTCTGCTTCTGGAGAATTCTGTTTGTGTTAAAGTACAGCAAGTCACAGGCACAGAGTTACTTTTGTAAAACTGAACCAGTTAAAGGAGCGGTTCGGCAAAAACCCTCCACAGGTTCCCCCAAATTTAGTCGATCTTTACTTCTTTACATTAAACCTGGAGCTATGAAGCTAATGTCTCTAACACTAGAAGTCAAAAGACACCTAAACCGTTTCATCCTCAAAATTCCTCGGAACCCTCAAACCACAACCAGCCCTTCATTAAGGTGAATCAGACTTGTGGACGTGGTTAGGGACACCGGTTGACTTACTGTGAGCTGTATAAATGAACTGAACTTCTCCATTAAGGTGAATCAGACTTGTGGATGTGGTTCAGGACACAGTATGACTTAGCATGTGGCTTCTTTTCACACAACTGTGTCAATTTTCACAAACCAGTCATTCTGTGATGTCATAAATATAAATCCCAGATCTGTCCAGCTTTGAGAACAGTAGCCTGAAGTTCAGTTCATTTTTACAGCTCACAGTAAGTGCTACTCTGTCCTAAACCATGCAAACACATCTGACTTACCTTAATGAAGAGCTGGAGGTTTGAGGGCCCAGAAAAGTTTTGGGGTGAAAAGATTTGGGTGACTATTGACTTACAGTGTTAGTGTCATTAGCCTCATAGCTCCAGTTCAAAAAGTAAAGAAGCCAATTTGGAATCAGGGGAAAACTTTGGACGTTAGATTAGCATCAGTCTCTTTGTTTCTGTCTTTTCAACCAATGCTTAAAACATGGCCACAAATGCTCCTCTTTTTCACAGCAGCTAAATGGCTAAACTGTTTTAATCCTGTGTGTTACACAATGAGCCAGATGTGTGTGAGGAAGGTAAATGTGTAAAAATAAAATCTGGTGTTCTTCAAGGCTCTGTTCTAGGGCCTCTGCTGTGTTCAGTCCACATACATAGAAACCTGTGCCATTTTTAGTGCGTTAACTGCACATATTTGGCCTTAATTATTTGCTTTGCATGTGACAACTGAGACCAATTTATTTTGAAATTCGATTGAATAATTAAATTAAATTCTGTATAACTTGTGAAGTGTTCCATCATGGTGAAAAACATTAGCTCCACATTAACAGTGTTTTACTTATGGTGATTCACACCTGGAACATCTGAAGGCTGTTTTGTTCAGATGGAAAGATGAGGATATGGACAGATGAAGGGAAGGTAAATAAGTGCAGATGCAGCTTTAGAATCACAAAACACAAGTAAACAAATGTGATGTGTCATAAGTGAGCTGGTTTAAATAAATAAATAAATATTTGGTCTTTGTTTGTGTGAAGGCAAGGTGTAATTTGAGTTGAGTCGAGTCAGACTGTGGTTAATTAGTACTCTTCAAACTCCTGAAGAGGATTTTACATCATGTTTATACATCTGAGTTCATTTCTCTCTCTTTCTTTCTCTCTCTCTTTCTCTCTTTCTTTCTCTCTTTTTCTCTCTCCTATCTCTCTCTCTTTCTTCCTCTCTCTTCTCCTATCTCTCACTCTTTTGCTCTATCTCTCTCTCTCTCTCTCTCTCTTTCCTATCTCTCTCTCTCTCTCTCTCTCTCTCTCTCTCATCTCTCAGAGATATAAAACATTAGTAGCTTTTCTTCTTACCAGCAACAAACTAATGTCCATTTACTCTGTTTTTTCATAACTGCCGTCTCTCCTATTAAACTGAGTGATGCTGCGGGCAGCTCTAGACACACACACACACACACACACACCTGTAAAACAGTGAAGTAAATAAAATGTGTCATTGTGGGCAAAGAGAGAGAGATGTAAACATATTTATTAAATGCGTTAATGTTTTCTGTGTGTGTGTGTGTTTGTGTGTGTGTGTGTGTGTGTGTGTGTGTGTGTGTGTGTGCGTGTGTGTGTGTGTAGAGAGTTTCTCAGTACACAGTGATTGTGGAGGCCACAGATATGGAGGGGAACCTGAACTTTGGCCTGTCCAGCACAGCCACGGCCATCATCTCCATCACTGATGTCAACGACAACCCACCCGAACTGACCCAGAGCACGGTAAGCACGGGCATCAGGTCCAACAAAATCACGCCTTTAAAGTCTGCCACCAGAGCTGACCCAGAGAACGGTGAGTATGGATGCCAGATCGATCAAAATCACTCCTACAAAGTCTCCCTGCCCGAGTTGATCCAGAGTACGGGAGGTTGAGGTTGATTAGTGGGGCGCCAGATACATCAAAATCATATCTAAAAAACTCCCGTTGAACTCATTTAGAACATGGTGAATAGGAGAGCCAGATGCAGTAAAATCCCCCTAAACACACCCAGAGGCTGATGAGTAGGGGTGCCAGATACAGCAAAATTATGCCTCCCAAATACTCCCTGATCTCCCTCTGAACCTAATGAATTAGGGTGCCAGATACAATGAAACCACAATTACAGACACCCCCCCCCTGAACTCACTTAGAATCCAGTGAGTGCAGGTGCCAGATACAACAAAATCTGTCCTACAAAAACGCCCTGGTGACCCGTTGAGCACGGGCACCAGATATTACAGAAACACCTTTAAAAAATCTACTTGAACTCATTCAGAGCATGGTGAATATGGGCACCAGATCCAGGGAAATAGCCCCTACAAAATATCTATTGAACTTTCACAGCCTGGTGAGTGGAGCTTCCAGGTACAGCAAATTCAGCCTCATGAAATTCTTCCTGAACTCGCTCTGAGTTTAATGAGTAGGGGTGCCAGGTACAACAAAATCACCCCTACAAAATCACTTGGAGCCTGGTTTATACTCTCTACAAAATATCCACCTGAGCTTACTCAGAGCATGATGAATGGGGTGCCAGATGTAGCAGAATCATACTGCCCCAAACACACTTAAGCCAATTTAGAACCAGTTTGAGAACCACTGCTCTACCAAATCCACTGTATTTTCCCAGAATGCTCTTAAAATGGGTGCCAGATGCAGGAAAATCTAACAGCGTGGTGAGTTTGACTGCCTAGGTTGTGTAGAATGTCCCAATATCTGGTCTGAACGGTGTGCAAGTGTGTGTGTGTGTAGTTTATTTTAGAGTGTGTTCTTTTCTGGCAGCGGCCACTCCGGGTCCAAAGTGTGGCAAAAGTGTGTTTTTTCTAGACTTCACACCAAAAACTCGCCAAACTTGTGCATCAGAACAGCTGGTGTGCATGTTTATGACCACCAAACCCTGCTCTAGATAAGAGAAGAGCGTGTAGGTTACAACGAGCTGCTTCTGCTTCTCCGAGATCTTAGCTTGCTACGCGGACCGGGCCCTAAAACACGCTGTTGCCTGATGCTGAAGCGGAAGCGCGGCAAGCGAGCGGGGGTCCATGTTAGGCTAAAAGCTAACGCTAGCCGGCCGGCAATCCCATCCATCTTCCTTGCCAATGTTCGCTCCCTGAACAATAAACTGGACTACATCCGACTCCAGCAAACCACCCAGCGTGAATTCAGAGACTGTTGGGGTGCTGATCTCGAGCTGCTGCTCACCGCTGCTGGAGTTTATGACTGTTAGATGTAGGCCATTTTATTTACCCCGGGAATTCACCACCGTGCTCATAGTCGCGCTGTACATCTCGCCCAGCACTAATACTAACAATGTGCTGCCAGAACTGTGTGGAGCCATCAGCCAGCTCCAAAACTTACACCCTGATGAACTGTATTATCGCTGGTGATCTGAACCATGCAAACCTCAAGTCAGTTCTCCCCAAATTCTACCAACATGTGGACTTTCCAACGAGGGGAGCGGACATGCTGGACTGTGTTTACATAAACATCCCCGGCGCACTCCGCACTGAGCCCCGCCCTCACCTGGGATTCTCCGATCACGTGTCTATCATGTACATCCCAGCCTACACACAGCTCCTCAGACGTGCCAAGTCCGTCCAGAAGCAGACAAAGGTCTGGCCCCTAGGTGCTATCTCTGCTCTTCAGGACTGTTTTGAGCACACTGACCGGGACATGTTCAGGGAGGTTGCAAACCACATCAGCTCTACCAACCTGGAGGAGTACACAACATCGGTCA
>JBBPCX010068943.1:0-11765 GCA_037974365.1 Hydrocynus forskahlii
GTTCGTTGAAAATTCATTGTTATATACTGGCCCCCCTGAAATAGCTTTGGCCCCCCCTGCCCCCCCTAAGTAAAAAAGTCTAGCTCCGCCACTGAGTATACAGTAACAGAATAAGGCTTTAAAGCAACACAACAAATGGTTTCTATTGTTGCGCGATAAGCTTTGACTGGTTTAACCTAACCCAGTTTATTTGTGTTTATTTAATTATACAATTTTCAGGTTATTTAAATTATTTTCATGGAAAAGGTTGAAAGGTTAGATCAACAAAAAAGATTATTTGAGTGTATGGCACAGATCCATACTGCGTGTATTCTAAGAGTTAAACAGAGACCATACCAGAGGAAGATCCAGAAGATATACCAATGAATGGTGCTAAAGTAAAATTAGCAGACTTATGTTGTGGACCACATACAGGATGGTGGATTTGAGAACATGGTGAGAAAGAAGTAAAATATGAGCGTAAAGCGAGAGCATAACAGAAACAAATGAGGAGTTCATGCAAAGCTTGGCATTCATGAAGCTCTTTGCCAGATTGAGAAAGTCTCAGAACGATGCTATGATTGACTATTCATTGAAGTCTCTGGAGCAACCAAGTGAATGCAGAAGACTAACAATGCAGTGGATGATATTGGATGCAATGAGGACTGTAGGAGTGTGATCGATCATTGCTAAACCAAAGCGTAAATTGCAGAAAAGGCCTTGATGCCTGTTATTAGTGGTGGTGGACAGTAAATTTAGTCCTGGCAGCTATAGCACTGACTCTTCAGGCCAACTGCAAGATCTTTAAAGCAAAGAGGAGACGGATTTAGCAGTTAAACTAACACTGCGTTTGCTTTGTGCCTCTGATTACAGCTCTGTCTGATGACTTTTGGGCACATATTCCGAAAGGCCAAACTTTCGCCAACTCTCTCAAACTTTTTAATTAGACTTCACATAGCATTTTACTGCAGAATGGATCAATATTGCTAAAAACCTACGAGTAAGCCAGTAAGCCTGGTAGAAGATATCCTTGAGATAACAATCAGCTAATTACTAAAGCTGTAGACAAGTGTATGACCATGTCGGGTGTGTTACGGCTTCTTATCCATGATTAACGACTTCTCTTGGCAACTGTGGTTATTTCCTTTGCTTGATTACATTCTTTTAGTGTGTGTGTGTGTGGGGGGGGGGCTTCTGTCTTGTGAACAGTGATCATGAGGAACAAAACTGCAAATATGGGCTTTAAACTGTTTTACTAGTTGATCATTCCAAAGCCCAGAGCACACTGACCCAGTGTTCTTCCAAAAACAAGGAAATGCAAAAATTTTATTGGTTTGCTCCACTTTTGTGTGACTGTATGATTGGTATTCTTTCACCCTCATTTATACTAATTTATATTTAAAATAAAACCTTCCCCAATTCCCAATGTTTTATAAAAACCCCCCTTCTTTCATTGCAATACTTCAGAATGTCCCCTCCATTCATGTTACTCTAAAATGTTCTTCCCAATTCCATTTCTCATAGCTACAGTTTTAGACTAAAGAAAACATAACTAGGACTCTAAATATGTCTAGTGGAAAGGTTTGTACATTTGATTTTTCCCAGAGCTATTACTTGAGGAACTACAGTAACATGATAAGCCCTACGTATATACACTGATACCCCACAACACTAAACCCACTGACAGGCAAAATGCATTACGTTGCGTATCTCACTACAGTGGGACCTGCCAGGGGTTGGGTTGTATTACTGAACAAGCAAAAAGTCAATTCTTGAAGCTGAGGTGTTGGAAGCAGGACAAATGGGCAAGACCATCTCCAAAACAGCAAGTATGATGGGGTGTTCCCAGTGTGCAGTCATCAGGGCCTAACAATAATGGTCCAAGAAAGGATGACTAGCAGGCACGTGCAGAGGGGATGGGGCGGAGAGGGCTTGAGCACCTGCCCCTTTCCCCTTGGGTACCCCAAGTGCCATTTTCTTGAGGCTTTTTTAAATGCGTGTGTGTGTGTGGAGTCCTGCCTGCCCCCCTCAACAATAACATTTAACTATTAATCACAATTTTGCTAAATAAAAGGCTCTGGCTTGCATCAGTCACGATGTCCATTAATCAATGCTCAGCCTTGACGGCAGAGCGCACTGGTTACGATCCGGAACGAGCTCGCAAAGAGCATGCACGTTTTTACTGGCTGGGCGGTGCGGAGCTGTAGGGGAAACACACAAATTAATTGGGAGACGCCGACTGATGCAACAGAAACCATAAAGTAGGGTGTACAGCGTACACTATAGTCTATAGTGCACAGGAGTATTAGGTTATTCTGTACACGTTGTTAAGTTGTCTCGTGGCAACTGAAGAATTGAAACAAAATGTAACTCTGTCCATCGTTTTAGGGAACATATTTCGTTTTAAAGTAAGTTACAGGGCTTTTCCCTGCCTTTCTGGAGGGCTTATATTTCACTAAAACTATCTAATATGCATATCCACATAATTATGGTTTATTATAATTACAATATTAAAAAAACACTGTATTTTAAATAAAATAAGAAACATATTCTATTAGATTTATATTTCAAATATGACAAAATGCTGATTTTACAGCAGCAAAATTATTGTATCACTATAGTTTAAACGTTTAATAAGCTTTCTGCCTTGCACAGAGTGGATAGTCAAGTAAACTGAATCATCATAAATACATTATTTTATATTTATTGCTTTTTTTTTTATTCTAGGAAAGGTCCCATTGAAATCGCAGATCTCTTTTACAAGGGAGTCCTGGCCAAGTGGCAACATCAAAACCCCGATAAAAAAAAAAAAAACAACTTAAAAAACAACTATAAGCATACAAAGCAATTATACAAACAAAATAAAATAATCATTTAAAACAATTACAAGTTAGCAGATTCGTCTCCATGCCCTTCAGAATAAATTTGAACTCATCCCAAGAAACAAGATTTGTAAGTTTTAGAATGCTATGCAAATTATTCCAATCATTTGTGCGAACACTGGGGACATTCAGAATATACAAGTCCTGTGAACATAAACCATAAGGTCCATCTGACTTAATATTGTGGCCATAGTATATACAGTATTCTTGCTGCAACCCCTCAACAGCAACATTGAGCCCCATCAGGTAAAACATAGGCTACGTTTGCTTTGCATTGTCCCCACCTGATGACAGTGATATAGTATGATGCGATTCCATATTAGATTCTTGATGAATGTGGGTCGTTGTTATTCAGCCTGGTTCTATGTGCCCCTTTTTAACTTCGAGCACCCACCCCTTCAAACATCTCTGCACGGCCCTGATGACTAGTGAACCAGCAACAGGGTCTTGGATGCCCAAGGCTCATTGATGCATGTAGGAAGAAGAACTACTGTGAGATACAAAATGCTGAAAATGTTAATGCTGGCTGTGATTGAAAGTTATCAGAACACACTGTGCACCACAGTTTGCTGTCTATGGGGCTACATAGCTGCAGACTGGTCAAAATGGAAAGCCTGCAGAGGCAATGTGATGTTCTGGGCAATGTTCTGGTGGGAGTTATGCTTTCAAGTGTGTTGCAGACCACGTTCACCCAAGTGCAAACCAAGTTAGTTCCCTAATGGTATAATGCAGGTATAAAGAACCACACCACACTGCAAACATCGTTCAGGAATGTTTTAAGGAACATGACCAACAGTTTAAGGTGGCTTCCAAATTCCCAGGATCTCAATCCAATGCAGTTTCTGTGGGACGTGCTGGACAAACTTGTTTACAGGACTTAAAGAATCTGCTGTTAACCTTTAGAACTCTGATTTCAGCAAATAAAACAGTGTAAAACCCTCTTGCAAGCCTTCTGCTTGTTTCTAATACATAAAAATTTTAAAAATCAGCATTTTGTTCTTTATGGGCATTTGTGTGTGATGCTGTTTTTAAATCCCAAGTGGTGTAATTAAATGTTCTTAAAATTCTATGTGACATAGGAACACCAAAGCTCACCGAGACACCATGGGCAATTACCATTACACAATTTACCATTTGTTGCTCCTGCCGCACTGATCTGTGTAGGTCATATTCCAAGGGTTAATGTCTTGGCATCAGATATCAATTCACTCGTTCAGTGGTCCATGTGGAGTGCATGCCTCAACGAGTCAGAACTGAGTTGGCAGCACCTACACAGTATTAGGCAGGTGGTTTTAATGTTATGGCAGATTGGTGTATGTTATGTAGAAGTATAGCAAAAAAGCAGAAGGTAGTTTCTGGCATAACACTGCTGATAGCTAATATTAGCTTTGCCCAGAAGATCACTGCCATTCCTTCTGAATGAACTGCAAATAAACCACAGAAATGTAATCTTAAGTGTCATTGTTGTTTGGGTGCTCACAAGCCTTGTCGCTGCTGAGATAAAATTAACTTCATTTCTGCCAGACTGACATAGAATAGGGGGAAAACATAGTCTTCTTCAACACAATTGTCGTTAAACCTCTTCAGTCTGACCCGGTGAGGGAAAAATTGTCTACAAGAATGTAAGTACTACTGACAAGCACTGGTGCAAATTTAATCTGAACCCCCCGCCTCCCACCCTCCGTTTAATAGTTCCTTCTCTCAGCTGGCGGGAAAACTCTATTTCTGACCTCAGACAAAAGCTGTGATAAAGTAATTAGAGGGAGTCAATGTGGGTGGCACAGGTTGACGGGTCCAGTCTGGGATGGAGCACAAACCTCCCAAAGGGACATCCTAAATGCATCTTACCCAACATGTAATTGGTAACACATACAGATACACTGACTTTATGACTTTTGACTCTGATCCCAGCTGGGCCGCCAGCATGTCCATGTAAACCATCAAAAAACACATCAGCATGTGGAACAGGTACTTTTTTTAATGTGCTACCATATCTGTCATGATGAAAAAGAAAGCACCATGTTGTTGTTATAGTTGCATAGTTTTTGAGATCATGTGTGCACATTCAGAAAACTGTTGATATCAGTACATCAAAAGTACTCTACTACATATGGACTATTTTTCTTCTCTCTTCAAAATCTTTAGCCCATTGTGTTATAACTTTACTGGTATATTGTATGCCCTGGCTGCGACAGCGGCCAACATCGAGAGTGTCGAAGGGTAGGCGGCCGTGTGGGGCCCACAGGGTCCGCGGGACCTTTTTCTGTTCGTCTGCTGCCTTCCGCCCCTCCCCCACTCTGGTGTGGGCCTGAAGGCCCGTTGGGCGCCCCGGAGTGTCGCCGTGGGGTGGGGGTACAGTAATGTCCCTGGTCATCAGCCGCTAGGGGCCGCCATTGGACTGGCCTGGTGGAGACATTTGTTCTAACACTGGGTGTGGTCTCTTCCCTGGTCCGCTTTAGGAATAAGGCAGCCAGGGATTAAGGAATTATTGTGTTAGTGTTCAGACTGGGTTTTGGTTTATGCACATACATAGTGCTTCTGTTTTAGTTCTGGTTGTCTGTCCACCCTCACTTTACCCTCAGCTGTGTCTGTTCAGGATTCTTGCCTTTTGTTTGAGTTTGGCCCTTGTGCCTCCTTGATTTGTTTATAAATTAAAACCTCAGTCATGGGAATCCACTCCTGTGCCTCATCCTTCCTGAATGGGCACAGCCCGGTTGTGACAGAGGATGATATTTCATCTCACTGTATACTTAATGTACATGGCTGGGATGACAATAAAGCTCTGCTTACTTACAGGCTAATTAGTACTGTCTGATTAAAATTCATTGAAATGTGAAGTATATTCTTAGAATAGTGTTCTCACAAAAAAATCTGTTCATTTTCAAAATAAGTGATCAACAACAGGATTGGGAAATCATGTCCATAACCATTCAATGCAGTGTCACATCCCCAGTCAGCAGCCGCTAGAGACTCTTTTGTTGACTGGTGGTGTGGTCTAATCATTGGTCAGGGAGGTCTGTAAGAGCTCTCGGCTGGCCAGGGATGAAGTACTAATGTTTAGCAGGTGTTTTGTGTTGTGTTTAAATAAGCCTCCTTTGTGTTCATGTTTGTCGGTTCTCCCTCACGCTACCCTGAGTTGTGTTCCGTTCAGGATTCCCCTTTGTTGGTGTTTTTCGCCCATCGTGCCTGCTTTATTTTGTGTCTAAATAAAACAAAGAAAGATGGACGTCTGCGTTTGCGCCTCCTTTTCTGGACGGGCACAGCCCGTTGTGACATGCAGAGGCAAAAAGTACTATTTCTGCTTCTGTTTTTTTCTTTTTCTGTTTTTTCAAGCTATGAGGCTAATGTAACTGTGAAAAGCTAGAAATCTACAGTCGCCCAAAGAGTTTCCGTAAATATATTCTCAAAACTTCTTGAGTGAGTGGAGAGATGCTTAGCTGATTGACTACATGGACTGATATATAATAACAAAATATTAGAGTCAATTATGCTGTCCGTGGCAGCCTCTGAGCTGTGGACTGCTGCAGTTGTCTGCAGCTGGGTACAAGAGAACAGAAGCATGGCTAGTGGGCTACTATGCTAAAGACTACTTTTATACCCAGGTGTTCGTTTTATAACTCTTTATAATGTTGATAACAAACTGGACAAGCATTACCTCAAGTGAAGTTTGCTGAAAACTTGCGTCATTTTACCAGTACCTTTTGGTACAATGCTGATACAATGTTTAATTGCCAGTACTGGTGCTGACACCAAAAAGCTTCACATGAATATGTTATTTGTCTTATTAAGAAAAATATGAATGTCTTATTTGCATTTTGTCAGTCTACACATTACTGTCTGTAACAACAATTTTCTGACGTGGACAGAATGTACTATTTGTATCAGTCTGCTGTTTTTCAGGGACGAAATTAAAATAAAAAAGCACTGTCCAGAAGTCCATGCTAGGTGAAGGTTCATAACCTGAAAGTATAAATGATACACTATTGTATCTATTGTTAATCACACTTGCAACTTCTTGCACTACTTCCTATTTAAAGATCTAGCGCTTAGAACTCTCCTCTGGTTCTCCCACTGCCCTGAAGCTTGAGTGATTCCTCAACTTGTAAGTCGCTTTGGATGAAAGCATCTCCAAAATGAATGTAATGTAATGTAATGTAATAATCTAGGGCAGATGTTCCAAATGTCGAAAAGAATGATTTCTTCGTATTTCTGTGTAAAAGTAATGAGAGTAATTGGGTTTGACAAAGTGGAGCTACTGTTTACTATAGCCAACATGGACATATGGGGGTGTTAGATTTTAATGATTCAAAGAGAGTGTCTCTGAGAGTGTGATTGGCAATACATTGGGTAAGATGGGGCTAAATGTGGTGAGGAAGTGAGACAATTACAAGTGAAATAGTCTCATTTCTCAGTGCCTTTTTTCTCTCGTCCTTCTAGTGCAGATACTCAATAAGGTCCACAGATGGCCCCTGGGTTTGCAAGTTTTTGTTCCAGTTCTGCAGAGCGGCGTCTGATTTCCCTAATTAGGTCTCCTTCCTTTGTTAAGGAGGTGTGCTCGTTAGTGGAATCAGGAGGTGTTGTGCAAGGTTGGAAGGACAGTGCAGTCCTCAGTGGGCCAACTTGACCACAGCTGTTCTACAGTGATATTTCACAGTCTGAGAGAAGAAGACCAGCTTGTATAATAAATGAATGCTGCAGCAGCACAACTAGTCTGTGCACACTTTATTTAAAAAATATATTTAGCTTTTTATACTCACTGGTCATATATCTTATGGTTCCACATGCCTTACCACACTATGGTTGCTAAGTGATGACATGCTTTACATTGTAATTAAGCACTAAGCAATTTCTTTCTTTTCTACATAAACTGTTATAAACTTGATATGTTTAATGGACAATTTTTCTAGGATCATTCAGTCCATTTGGACAGATTCTGCAGAAGAGTGGGACACCAGGCCTGCAGGGGTTGAGTGGTTCCTGATCTCAGTGTGAAGACTCTAGTCCAGAGTTCATCCACAAATCAGATTCTCAAACGAGTCCAAGATCACACAAAACCAGCAATGAAAAGGTTGACAAATCAGAACTTTCTGTGAGAACATTTCTGTAAAGGAGTATTTTGGTAAAAAAGTTCCTACAACTTCAGGAAACCACAGTGGCGTCTGTAAGTGTTGAATACAGGGAATCCAGAGAGAGGGATCTGTTACATTCTTTTTTGCACAATCTCTCTTGTGCATGCTCCTCTTCAGCTCACCACACAGGTTTTCTATGGGATTTAAGTCTAGGGACTGACATTTTTTTACCTTCCTTACTATCCTCCTCACTGTGCGTGGTGGCAAGATACACTTGGGTTCTTGTCCAGCCTTGTTTGTCACAGTTTCCGTTGTTTTAAATGTTTTAATTATTGCTTAATAATTATTTTATTATTTTCTTGTAGCCATTTCCTGATTTACGAAGATCAACACACTTCTGCCTTACTTAAATGCAACGTTCACTTCTCTTTCCCATTTTGAAGAGTGGCTAAAAAATGGGCCTCTGTGTCACATCATATTTAAACCCCAGAAACACAGGAAATCATGGATTACTAATTTGAAGTTGCTAGACACTCTAGTCAACTTAAAAAGTAAAAACAAAAAATCCTCAGACGCATTCACTTTATAGAAATTGTTAGCGGAGCCAATAATTGTGGCACTGGTGATTTGTTAAAAATAAATATTTCTTAATAATGAATACATTTACTTGAGTTAAAAGCTATATTTTTTCTATTTTTTTCAATGTGAGAATATGCTAGTACATCATTATCAGGGATGCCAATAATTGTGGAGGGTGCTATACACATACACATATTTTATATTATCTTGTTAAATTGTATAGATTTTATAGGTTATGCTGCTTCTACTTCTCTTGTACTGTCTACTTTGCTGTTGTAACAATGCAAATTTCCCACCTGTGGGACTAATAAAGGGTTATTTTATCTTATCTTTAGTTGTTGTACAATTCCAATTCTAATTTCAGTTCCATTATAGTTTCCTTGTTTGAAGTGGAATTGCTGTGTTCATTCTTGATTTGACCCCAACCAAATTTCAAACTGGTCATTGTCTCAAAGCAAGCTGTTCAGTTGGCGGCTGGGGCACTAGAACAAGCTGTGGTTTGCCAGAAATGGACTAAATCTGGCAAACAAAATGGACCGTTAAGTGGTTTACAGACTAGCTGGAACATAGCCACATTTACACTGTAAAAACAAATTTACTAATGTAAATGTACAGGAAATCCTGCAGTCATCTACTGTGTCACTGAAAAACATCAGATTGATACAAATAGTACATTCTGTCCAAGTCAAAATGTAGGATTTTAGAGTAATTACAACAATTAGCTGCTTGTCAAGCATATTGGAAAGCCCCGCTCTGAGTATTGTAATGATGGGCAGAAGATTCCCAGGCTTACTTGCATATTTATTTTGTCATCTGCCCTTCACAAAAGAACAAAAAAAAAACATTTTTATTCAAACCCCAAAGGTACATATAAATGCACTGTATTCTCAACATAAATCTCTATAAGCATTGCCACAGTTGGTGAACTTACTAAGTATGAGATTCCTTGCTGTGTGGAGTGCATTCCAAAGGTAAGAGATTGCTCCTGTTGGACTGTTATTTGTATTTTTTTCCAGTGTCAAACTGTTACTTTTCCTTTTTCTTGGGTTTCCACAAAAATGGGCTTTTTTCTCTGAGCATATGTATTATTGACAATTACCAGAATTTGAATAACATTTTGCAAAACATTACAAATATATTCTGATGTAAAATCAGTGATTTCACCTTTAAAATCATCCAGCATGACTGAAGTGCTCCAGCTGGTTTTAAACTCTGCTGGGAAGCCCCTCGATTTTCTGTTCCAACCACAGACTCCAACTGCCTCAAAATAGACTACAGTCAACACAGACTCGGCCCAACTCAGTAAAATCAGGCTAAACCATGAGAAGCATAAACCACAGGTGTTGATGCACATTCTGTTTCCTTCTAGCCCTTCATCAGTGGACAGACATTTTCTGAAATATATATATGATGCAATATTTATATGGGTATAATGGAATATTATTAATTTTGATGGGTTCACATCCCTTTCCCCCTTTTACTGTTACACTGTTGTATTATCTGCTTACCTTATTGTCACATATTTACATTCCATTCACACTACTGTTACATTGTCTGTTTATTACATTGTTTTGTTATTCCTTGCACTTTGTTCAATGCTCCTGTCTAATACTCACACTTATGGTGCAACACACTTAGGGTGCAACACAGTTTACATGCTGTGCTGGTTCGGACCACTGGGTTAGCTCCTAAACGCTTTATAATATATGTTCACCCTATACATTACATTACTGTAGATTGTTGTAGTTTCTATTTATTGTGTTGTTTCTGTTGTAACTTGCACTCTGTTAAATGTTGCTATATGTTACACTAGGGTCTGTGGAGAATATGTTACACTACGTTTGTGTTCACAGCAGCTGATGACAAAGTATCCTTGAACCTTGATTATTGGAAAAACCCATGGCTGGTTATTTGAACCACTTTTAACCTAACAGTTATACTGATACTGTGTAGACAACACCACTGTGCTTGATACACCAGTGCCACACACACTGTCATGCCATTACCATTTCAGTGTCACTGACCTAGCAATTTCTGCTCAGCTTCCTGGTCCTGTAGTCACAAAATTACCAGTAATGAATAGAGTGGAGGTACTAGAAGTTCTGGCACTGAGATTTTTTACATTTGCATGTTACTCACATAATATTAACTAAAAATACACTTGATTATTTGCTAACAAATATTTAAATGTTTGTATTTTTTATTCATCACAACTAATCTACAAAATCCACTTAATACAATTATAATGTTGATCACCAGACAAGTGTGAGCTATTAAGTGATGAAACAGTTAACAAGTGCATTTAAAATTAAAGGACAGTCTAGAATTTGACTCTGCATCACCACACAACCAGTTCATAAAATGTCAGACATGCACTGTTACATAGGGGAAACTTAACATCATTCCAATGTTTCACTCAACATCATTCCAATGTTTAACAAGCATAAAAAAACTAGTTTATAAGTGGTACAAACCTGTACTGTGCAAAAACATTTTACTGGTAGCATATATAGTGGATTCCTAAGGTAGATGGCCAGCAAGCTTGACCAGTCACCATCATGTTGTTCATTGTGGTTTACATTTCAGCTGAATTACGCTCAGCACATCTGCGAAATGGCCATAATTAACGATTAAATGGCCCGATTAGTCAAGTGCTGCTGGTTTCCTTAAAGCCTAAGAACCCAAATCTGTTCTCCTAGGAAGCTGCAGACAGAAAATTCCTAATAGCTTTGCTTTTACCACCAAGCACATCGCTGACCCTTTCACTCCTCTTAGGCTGTTTTGAAGAGGAAGCTGCTGCATCAGCACGAAATGAACTCTTCGCCTGAATCTAAAAGGCCCTCTGGGTCCCCTGCCAAACACCATCCTCCAGAGAGCGGCCTCTGACGCAGCCGCGATGGAGCTGTGAATGGGAGTGCTTTCCCAAGGGCACTTGCTCCGAGGTGTTTATCTTTGCCAAAATTCATCTTCAAGATACCAGACCCACAGGCCACTGGACTCATGACGTGTAAGTCTGCTGTGAAGAAACGTGCTGATAAAATGTTTTCTGTTTTCCCTACCTTGGATTGTACTTGAGGGTTTCCCTTAGCAAGCGCATATGAATATATATAAATAAATATATGAATAAGTGTACACATACATATATTATAAAGCGTTTAGGAGCTAACCCAGTGGTCCGAACCAGCACAGCCCAACCCCAGGCTTGAGATGCCTCATATGCATGGGCACCTGAAACATTAGAGCACCGAAACCATGT
>JBBPCX010068944.1:0-11765 GCA_037974365.1 Hydrocynus forskahlii
AATGGTGTTTCTTCTCATACATTATTAGTAATATCAAAGGGAACTTTTACTTATTTCATTAAAATTCAGAGCAAATAAGAAAAGCACTCATGTAAGTAACAATATCCCTAACTTCTTGTGAGTAGTGTATATATATATATATATATATATATATATATATATATATACACACGTGTGTATTTATATATACACGCACATCAAATATCAAATCTTCAGTAGACATGGACTGACAGTTATTTGCAAATTTGACAATAGACCATACGTTAAATCTGAGCCCAGACCAATGGAAAAACTAAGCATTAGAATGCATTACAGATGAAGACAGTCAAGATTGCTTCAAGAGAAGGACTGGAATTCGAAAAAAAGGAGCAGAGAAAATATGTGACTGTCTGCAGAAGTGTCAGCCATGCCACAGCATTTAAATCCCTGCCAAAGTGCTATTCAAGCAAAAGCTGAAGCAAAAGCTGCCAGAGCTTGTCAAACTGCATACTGATCAGGATGTACCTGACAGTGACAAGGAGCAAAAGACAAAGAGTAAGGTGTATGCAGATATGAGCAGAGAAGCACAGCAAGTCAGGTCTTAGTGGAATCACCACTGGAAACACCATATTTGTTCAAAATATAGAGGAACAGGGTTAGGTGACACAGAAGGAGAAAACAAAGGAGCCTGTATGTAAGATGAAGACACCCACATCAACCAGACTGCCCAGATGTTGTTTTTAAGAATATGGTGTTCAGTATTAGCATTCAAGCTTTCATTCAAAACACACGATTTATATTCAGTATTTTAAGCTTGTAAAATGCTGTTTGGGCCAATCCCACAAAATCATATTACAAAACAGAGCCTTGAAGTAAGTCTTTAGGAAATATCTAAAAATGTTGACCTTATAAATGATTTAAGTTGAAAATGATGTTAAATGTTTCCAGTGTCCATTCAATTTCCTATTAAAATGTATTACAAATAA
The DNA here is from genome assembly GCA_037974365.1 of Hydrocynus forskahlii. NCBI lineage: Eukaryota > Metazoa > Chordata > Actinopteri > Characiformes > Alestidae > Hydrocynus > Hydrocynus forskahlii. Next base: position 966 of record JBBPCX010068944.1, read on the forward strand.
ATGTCAGATGGTATAATTAATCATAACATTAACTTCCATTTATTCCTCTGCTCATTGAAAAAAAACGTAAATAAGTCATAATAAACTGTAATAATTTCATGATTTGTCACGGTTGGCAGCCGCTAGAGGCCGCCCTTTTCTGTTCATTGTGGGTTTGCTTTTATTTTGACATGTCTGAGCACACTGTTTTTGAGTTTGTGTGTTATGTGTTTCAGCTGACCGGTGTGCTCAGTCAAAGGGATGTTAACTTTCTATTGGTTTGTGGGCTTTTGGGTTTGTGTATTTAGTTCAGTTATAGTGGACCTTAGTTGTTGGTCCACCGTCTTGCAGCCTGGTTTTGTGGTTACTCCTTTCTCCTTGGTTTGCCTGTTGATTGGGCCGCTGGCAGGTTGACGCCTCTCTGTCTGGCATGTTTTTTTTTGGCATTTTTAAAAATGTTATGATTTACTGTAAATATTCATCCATTCAATACATAGTACTGTATTGTCTATATATTTTAATATTATTTTCACTATTTTACTATTTTTTTACTATGGCAAGAACAAAGCAGATCCAATGGTGGCAAGGTGCCCAGGAAGCAGCTGGCCACAAAGGCTGCTTGCAAGAGCGCTCCGGCCACTGGTGGCGTGAAGAAACCTCACCGTTACAGTCCTGGCACCAAAAATCCATGGAGCTGCTGATCAATTATTTATACTTATTTCTTTTAAATGGCTTTTCTCAACTAGCTCAATTTTTGAAAGGATTAATCAGAGACCTGACATGCAAATATGTTGCATCTTTGTGAATATATTAACCATGTTTAGCTAATATGTAGTTTGCATCATGAGCGCTTTAGTAAAGTGCCCCCTTATAGTCACATGTAAGCACAGCACACAGTGTGAACAGTGTAAAATTCATTCTCTACATTCAACTCATTCACCAAGTGAAGCAGTGGGCAGCCAGGAATGGGGCACCCAAGGAGCAATAGGTGGAGATGGAACCTCAGTTGTGCCACTAGTGGTCCTGGGATAATATTCTGATCATAGGGGCAACTCACTAATCACTAGGCCACCAGCTTCCCCAATTATTCACTTTAATGTTCAAAGCACTGGGCAGAAATCATGATTATATGTTATCGTAATTATGATAACACTGTTACCTTTCAGTGTTGTCTTATCATGATTATGGCAACAATGTCAATGTTCAAAGTGTCAAATAATTTATTTTTTGTCTTTTTATAACTTCATCAATTGCTTTAATATTGAGAAATGCTCCACTCTGGAGACCGGATGTCAATTTTGAATTCGATGGAAGAGATGGTTTAGCCATCAAAAATCCCAATAACTCTCAAGTTCATGAATATAAAACTCATGATCACTCATATCTTTGTTATGCTATATGGCCAAAGGTATATGGTCACCTGACCATCAAACATATATGAGCTTGCTGAACATGTTGCCCATTCCAAAACCATGGGCATAATCTAGTTTTGTCTTTTTCCATTTGTGACTATCACAGCTTTCACTCTTCTGGAAAGGCTTTTTAGATGATGTTAGAGTATATCTGTTGGTGCCCATAAAGTCAAATGGGCATTTGTGAGATGAGGCACTGGATGCTGAACAAGATGGTCTGGCTCACAGTTGACATACTGTTCTGTTGGCAATATGTAAGCAGCCTTTTCCTGGTAGAGAAGCATGGTTCACCACTCCAACTAAAGCTTAGGCTTGTGGGCAGCTATTTGGCCATTGAAACCCATTTCATGTAGCTCCCAACGCACAGAAGTGAGTGATGCAACAGAGGATAGGCGATTTTTACAACTGAGTTTACATGGTATGGCGCTGTGGGGCTGACATTAAACAATATAATGGCATTTGCAGTTGACCAGGGCAGGCCAAGCAGTGCATGCATTTCACAAACTAATTTGTGACAAACATGACCACAGTTTAAAGTCACAGACACACTGTAGTGCCAGTGTTTGTGGACAGAGGACTGTATGTGTCACGTTTTCCCCTTTGTTCCAAATGATTGCAGGCGCAGAGACCGGCATCCATGCTTTTCAAGGACTTTATTTCCTTAAACAAACTCAAATACAACAGGCACGAGGGCCAGGATAACTTTCAAATAAAAGGGAAAGGAGAACTCAAGAACATCCAGTTCGACGGAGAATGACGGTGGAACGACAACAGAGGTCCATCTCAGATTAACTTAAATACAAAAACTCAAAACACCCAATCCCAACACAAACCCAATTGCTCCTGATCACACCGTCAGCTGACACAAATCATTACCTGACTTAATTCCTGTGTGATCAGGGAAACAAAACCCAACACATTACTAACTTAAATAAGGGTGGCCTCTAGCGGCCACCCACTGTCATAGACCTCAGCCCTGACAGTACCCCCGCCCCTACAGCACACCCCCAGGGCACCCAAGAAACACCAAGTGGCAGAGGTGGAGGCAAAGGGCAGCATCCCATGAGCCCCCCCGGCCGTCAGTCCCAGAGTTACATCTGGCGGCCTGGGTGAGTCTCCTGGGACGCTCCCCCTTGGGAGTCCCCATCCGTATCCACGGAGCCCCTACTGGAGAGCCCCTTACTGTCCTTGGGGCCAGACCCCCATACTTGGAGCCCCTCAATGTCCTCAGGGGCAGAGCCCCCTACCTGGATCTCCTCCTTGTCCTCAGGGGCAGAGCCCCCTACCTGGGGCTCCTCCTTGTACTCGAGGGCAGAGCCCCCTCCCGGGAGCCCCTCACTGTCCTTGAGGCCGGAGCCCCCTACCTGGGGCTCCTCCTTGTTCTCGAGGGCGGAGCCCCCTCCTGGGAGCCCCTCTGCTGGGAACCCCTTTCTGTCCTTGGAGGCAGGGCCTCTTACCAGAAGCCCCTTGCTGTCCTCTGGGATTGAGCCCTCTCCGCGGGCCTCACTGGAGCTCACGGGAAGCCCCTCGCTGTTTTCTGGGATGAAGCCCTATCCACGGGCCCCACTGGAGCTCTCAGAAGGCCCCTCACTGTTCTAGGGGGTGGAGCCCTCACCATTGGCTCCACTGGAACCTTCTGTGACCCCAGTGCCCCCCCCCAAAAAAAAATTCAGGAGAAGGCCCCCCTTCCCTGATGGAATTTACAGTCCTTCCCTGACCTCTAACGGTCCTTCTCGGGAGGCTACGGCTTCCGGCCCTTCTCTGGTGACTATTTGCCCCGCTTCAGTCTCGCTCATCCCCTCACTCGCCTCTCTAAAGCTCACTTTGACTGCTAAAGGCCCTGCTTTTGCGGCTACAAACCCCTCACAAAGCCCCTCTGCGGCCACCTGTCTCTCTAATAGGCTTAGCGGCTGGGCTAAAGGAGCTAACTGAGCTAGCAGTGGAGCTAACTGAGCTACTGGGGCCTGTAAGGGCATCAACAGCTCAGCAAATGAACCTACAGGCTCTTCTAAAGGGCCTAGCAGGTCCACCGGCTCCAAGCTGTTGACCCTAGCCCCTACACTAACCTCTGCTAGGCTACCATGCTCTGGTGGGTGAAGTCGGGGTGCTGGCGTGGGGTGGTGTAGCCTGCTCCGGGGTGCAGGCACGGGCGGTAGCGGCCTGGTCTCGCCGACCTCTCGCTTCGCGTCTGCGGCACTTGGGAGCGGAGTCTCTCCGGCTAAGGCGTTCGGGGATTCAGCGACGCCGGCGTGCTGAGGAGCAGCGTGACCCGGGCAGTGCCTCAATAGCCAGAGCTCGCAGGGTTCTTGGTCCCTCCAGTGTCTGCCGGAGCTGGCTCAACACTCTGAGGAACTGCTCCTTCAGCTCCTCCTCCTGCCGCTTCTGCCGTTCCCATTGCTGCAGTAGGGCCCTCGCGTGCTTGGACTCGGCCGCACGGGCGTGTTCCTGCTCCCTTGTTGGCGGGTTCTCGGGTGCTACAGGCTGAGCTGGCCACGTAGCCTCAGTGAAGGAGGCTGGAGCGGGACCTTCTCCTTGGGCGGCCTCTGGGTCCTAGTGCCCGAGGTCGCCTGGAGTGAGGTTCACTGCCCCAGCCGATGGTGTCTAAAAATGTATATAATTCCCATGTTCTTTTTGAAGTCATAGGCTCTGTACTTATTTCTGTCCAGCCTGATGTAGAAGTGTCCTCTGGAGCCTGTGATTCTTTTCTCTCATTTTTTACTGAAAAAGTCGTGAAGATTAGGTTTAATGTTGTTATTCCTTTGTCCAGTCCATTCCCTGATACGGTCTGCTTTTATTTTTAGCAATTTTGAGCCGGTATCTTTCGAATGTCTCTCTGATGTGGTCAGTAAACGTAAACTTTCATTCTGTCCAACTGACGCTGTCCCTCCACACTTTTTTAAAGAGGCGTGGACAACCATAGGCCCTACTGTTCAGGAAATTATAAACAGTAACCTTGTCTCTGGTGTGGTGCCTCTGTTTTGCAAAGAGGCTGTAATTGACCCCTGCTGTAATTGAACCTTTATTGAAAAAACAGGCATGGGCGCTTCACAGGCATTTAACTATAGGCCTATCTCCAAACTTCCCCTAATGGCGAAGATTTTGGAAACATCTGTTCTAGAGCAACTACATTCTGTTTTAGAAGCACATTCTATTTTTGATGTCTTCGAATCGGGCTACAAAGCTTTTAAAGGTTTTTAATGACCTGTTGTTAGTAGCAGATTCTGGCGATTCTGCCATTTTAGTGCTTCTAGACTTGACTGCTGCATTTGACACAGTGGACTACGCAACTTTTAAACCACTTGGAAAACTGTGTGTCAGGGCGACAGTTCTGGAGTGGTTTAAATCTTATCTTGGTGGGAGGTCATGCTCTGTCAGGCTGGGGGTTTCCACCTTGCCCTCTGCGCCTCTTCACTGTGGAGCCCCCCAGGGTTCAATTCTATTCTTTTTGCGCTGTACCTCCTCCATCTAAGCCTCATATTTAAGAAGTACGGCATACAATATCATCTCTATGCAGATGATTGTCAGATTTACCTGCCACTCCGGAAACTTTCGTCCAGCCCCCTGACACACCTCTTGGACTGTCTCAGTGACGACAAGGCTTGGTTGGCCCACAACTTTCTATGTCTCAATGAGGGCAAAACTGAGGTGATTATCTTTGGGACCAGAGACTCCCAAATGGATTTGGGTCTGTTTGATAATCACCTCAAGCCCTCGGTCACCAACCTTGGCGTCACTATAGGCAGTGATTTAAAATTTGAGAAGCAAGTGAATGCCGTTGTTAAATCTGGCTTTTATCATCTTAGGCTGAAACCCTTTTTATCTTTGAAAACTTTTGAACAAGTTGTTCATGCGTTTATATCTTCGCGGCTAGACTACTGTAACACACTTTATTCTGGAATCAGTCACTCTGCACTTTCCCGCTTACAGTTAGTCTTTTAACTGGGAGCAAAAAGTGTGAACACATCACCCCAATTATAGCGTTGTTGCACTGGCTTCCATTGTGTTTTAGAATTGATTTTAAGATTTTATCGTTTATTTTTAAAGCTTTGAATATCATGGCCCCTCAGTACATCACAGACCTCATCCAAATGTATACACCGGCGCGCGCTCTGAGGTCTGAGGGTCAGCTCCAGCTCGTGGTGCCTAAGGTGAGACTTAAATCCAGGGGGGACAGGGCCTTCTCTGTGGTCGGCCCCCGACTCTGGAACTCTCTGCCCCCCCACGTCCGAACAGCCCCCACTGTGGAGTGGTTTAAGTCTCCTCTTAAGACCCACCTTTATTCTCTGGCTTTTAACAGGGCGTGAGTTGTGTGATCCTCTGTGATTTCTTCCCATTTTAGTAATTTTAGTTATTTTACTTTTATACCTTAGTTTTATGGCAACTTTTTTATTTGTTTTTACTAGTTTTATTTATTTTTACTAGTTTTATTAATTTTTATTTTGTTTTAATGAGGACTAGGGTAGCTAAATTAAGTATGTAGCATCTTATTCTTGTTTTTATAGTTTGTCCTTTTGTGCAGCACTTTGGAAACTGTTTTAGTTGTTAAAATGTGCTACATAAATAAAGTTCGATTGGATTGAATTGGACTGGATAAATGTTTGCATGGTTCTCTTTCGCCGTACAAAAGCAACAAAGATCTTGATTGAAAATGAAGCTCGTGTGCCAAAAATAAATAAACAAACAAAAAGCATATATATGGAGGTGGAGTTAATTTCTTAAATGTGTTTCTTTAGCAAAAAAAATGATTCGTTTTTGACTGTTGCTAGCAAAAATTAACTTAAACTCTTCAGTCCCTTTCATGTTTTAAGAACCACATCAGTTAACCTTGCCATTTATTTATTTATTTATTTATTGTCTGTTGGTTTACTTTTTATTTATTTATATTAATTTGTTTGCTTGTCAGAGCATCCTATTTATACACATGAATTATGCATGCCTTTTCAACCTTTCACATGCTGAGTGACAAACATTTGAGAATAAACTGCACCTCATTTAAAATAATGGACTGTTTATCTCAGGCTAGGCTGGGTATACAATTTAATGGTGAAATTAAAATATTTTTCCATATTTGGGAAAAGTGTCAGTGAGGTAGTAAAAACTTGCTTAGCATTTCAAATCTGTTGAAAGACAGTAATGATTTCATGCTAGATAAGAAGACATGGCACTTTGTAATCAGCGAGGCAACTGCATTTATTTCTTAGACCCACAAAAGTATCAGCTTTTGATATGATGCTCCGAACAACCTTATTCTACCCGCAGGCTGGTGAAGCTACTCATGAAATTTTATGTGGGTGCAATTAAATGAAATCCCTTTGAATCCATATAGGCTGTATTTTTACTGCATATTCTGTCCAAAAAGAACATTCTCAATGCTTTTTTGACATTTGCACTTCATACAGCTGAGATGGATCATTATGTTGTTACAGGGTATGAGCAAATTGATGCTCTCTTCAGGCCACAGTCTGCAGCTGTCCACCAGCTCTCATCTATTATGTGTGAGAGAAAGACACAGAAAGAGAAAAGGATGACCGAGAGAAATGAAATATTATCATATTTTCTTTCTCCTTCAACTGTAGATAGCTGTTTTACACAATGCAGCAAAAGTCCAAGGTTGAAATTTCACATCACTGATTACACCAGGATACCAGCAGTTGAGTAACCTGCTTTACAATCTCCTTATTCTACTGCCTACTTATTATCTTATTTTATGGTCTACTTAAACGGTTCAGAAAATTACTAAGTACAGACTTAATAAGAGTGTCTGGGTTTGACCACAATTGGACCAATTCTTTAATATCACACATTATTGTTTTTAACAATAGAGGAGAGAGCACTATAAACTGTACCAATTCTGAACATCTCCACACAGGACTGCCTGTGTTTCCCCATCCTGGGGTGACCTGGCATCCATTCGGTATATGCCCAGCTGGACCCATCGATCCATTCGAACTGGTTATTCTGGAAGGTAAAGGCAGCATGTCTTAAGACTCTCTCTTTTCAAACTCATATTCAAAGAAGCAATGTAGAATTATTGGTTGGAGTCCATTTCAGTATGTATTGTATAAGCCTATTAATCAGCCAACATACAAGAGTTGTGATAAAAAATAATGAACATAAGTACCAAATGAAAAACTTATTTCCTGTTTTAATTACACCTCACTATCACTGCTGGGTTGAGAATAACCCACTGAAAATACCCAACCAACAGGAACTGACTAAAACAAACTGCCACTATCATCTTGCTGTCACTGCTGTGCCTAGAATGACCCACCACCCAAATAAGATCTGGTCCATGGTGCTTCCTCTCTGTTCAGACAGGGTTGGGTTCATTAAATTGTCCACTAAAAGGCTACAGCCGAAAACTGTAAACATACAATGTGCACCTAAATGTTAGGTGTTTCTTACAAAATGATTAATGAGTATTTCATGTTGTGTTTGTTGCTTTATACACTCCTATATGTCATTGCACACATTTTTTCATACATTGTTGCCATAACAAAACCTTTTATACTTTTATGAATTTATTGTGGTCCATTCTTTGTGAAATATATTGAAAAAGCCAGCTGGCATTTTCAAGTTGCTATGAGGTTTTAATAAGGTGTTATTTTTACTATGTATTATATCTCTCTCCCAGTCTCCACTGCTAACATGAACATTCACCTTCATGATGCCTCCCAGCCATGTCAAGACAAGGTCACCCTTGACCTTGGTCACCATAGCGACAATACGTGCATGTAGGTCAGCGCTTGTGACAGAGGCTAAGTGTCCAACGGAAGAGAGTCGTTTACAGGAAGCCTGGAAAGACATACATAATGAACGGCTTATAGCCATTAATTGGTCCATCAGTACTGACACATGATTGATGGTCTAATTTGAGATGATATCAAGAGTGCCATCTTGCCAGTTTCAGGCAGTGGTCTGGCTCATGAAGGACAGTGGTTTACCTCTGCTTCACTGAAGGTCAGTAAATTTGGGTTGAAATCATAGCACTTGCCATCAATGACCTCCCCTTGGCACACAGCAACTCTCTCGCCTTTCACAAACAGAGACAGATTACTGATAATCCACCTAAAAGGGCACTCCGGTCAAGATGAAAAATGGATCTATGGCTCTGTCTTCTCTAAACATGCCTACTCGCCTTTTACAGCACTGACACAATAGTCTGCAGTTCATAGACAGAAAACTTCCAGCTGATAATGCAACATGAAGCTAAGGGGAAATAAATGTGTTCTGGGTAGGATACCTGAAAGTGGGATTTTTAAATACCCACATGTTATTAAACCAATAACACTAATTATACTTCTTGGATTTCTGCACTAAACATAAGACTGTGTTACTCACGTTCTTTCCCCTTAGCAGGCTCCATGATGCGATTGTCAATGAAGTTAGCATGGCTGTATTCCATACCGTGTCTGAACTCCTCCACAGAAACTGAACAAAAGGTCACATCAGATCAGTCTGACTCTTGGAATATCAGTTCCAAGATGTACACAAGTAAAAAGTTAGCTTACCTTCATTATTATCCAGTGCTTTCTGTGACTCTGTTCTTTGAGCTTGAGGATGTTCAATGTCACGCATCAACTCAGAGTTCACAACTGTGGGATTGATCAATTGTGTGTTAGTGATTAAATCCGAGGCCCATAATGGTTTACATACCCATCCACATGGACAGATACAGTGATTAAAACACACACCTTCGTTAGATTTGATGTTTTCTATGTGGTTGTTCGGCAGCTCCTGTGCAGAAATGTCTTGAGAGTACTTGATACCTTGTTTGGTGAGAGATATGTATGATAATCGTAATGGCAGTGCAGAATATACACATAAATAGGCACAATGACTATCATTAGACCATTTCTTTTTACATTTCTAGTACAATGCAATTGTCCGGTCCTTCTACACAGCAACATAGCTTGAGAGTTCTCAGTTCCTTTTGATTTTTGAGTTTGCAATTTATACTTGTGAACTGTAGACAAAAATTGCCCATAGAAAGACATCTTAGAAGCCTTTGTTGAGTATTATATTCTATTAATTCTGTATACATACTTGCATGAACCACGTCAATAGGACCCCCACAGGACCACCAATGAGCAGAAATTATTTTTCAGCACAGCAGTGACACTGACATTGTAGTGAAATGTTAGTGTATATGTATGTGTGTATGTAGTGATGGAGTTTTTAACTGTACCCATTTACTGCCCACTTTATTACACACATCTAACCTGCTGGTTCATCAGTGGCTAGTTTCTGGACACAGGACATTGCTGGCTGGGATTTTTTTTTATTCGCAGTCCAGTGTTGCTTTGTGTGCTATTTCAAGCTAGACCTGTTACAGGATTATGAGGTAGTTGTAGTAGTTTTAAAATAGTTTCATAATATCCTACTTTAAAGTGATGTTTCATGAAGTGCTTTACAGGTGAAATTGGTTTACAGGTGGCGTCTTTGACTTTGCTTTTACCTTTGCTATTTTCAGCTCTCTCCATATCCTTCATCTGCTGTGCGTTTCTCAGCTCCATCAGGTTTGCTGGACTGTACTCAGTGCCTTGTCTAAATTCATACACTGGAGGAATAATGCACAAAAAATTAAACTCAAGCCTACGGATGCATATGTGTACACACAACTGTCCATTTTTCTCTCAAAAGTGGAAAAGCTGTTTCGTTTTTTAAGACTCACATGGTGATGTTTTCCTCTGCATCTCTGAAAGATTAACCAGCAGCAGGCCAGTGCGAACATCCACCAAAGTTCTGTGAGAGTTCTCAGTGCCCTGTCTGAATTCATAATTGGATGGAGGGTTGTAGACTGTGGAGAAAAGATAGATTCTTGTACAATGCATTGACTTCTTAAGTCGAAGAAGGAGTCAAAACGGGATCTTTGGAACGGTGCCACAGTAGAATAAGTTTTGGTTCCATAAAGAACCCTCCAATGTTTCAAGACTTCAGTCACTCCCATGTCTACTAATATCCATTGGAAGGTTCTTTATGGAACCAGAACTTATTCTAGTAATACATGATACATTAATGACATATGTCAGTAGGAAAACACATTTTGCATGCTGTTTTCCTACTGACATATGTCATTCATGTATCTGTGTAATGTGTATGAAAAGTATCTGTGTAATGTGTATTAAAACAATGTTCTGGGCTATAATCTAACAGTCTGGACCCTGCCACGCACATCATTGCAAATGTGATATCTGAGAGTAAATCATTCAGCATCTATTCAAGGGTGTACTGCCATGAAACCTGTTCTCAGGTTTTTTTTTCTCTGTCCTCAGTTTTTATACGTACAGCCTGCTACTCTCCTGCTCATCTCACTGATGTGTTCCTTGAGTGTTCCTGTGTTCAGATCCACCAGGAAACGTCTAGAAGGCTCTGTGCCCTGTCTGCGGAACTCAACAGGGACTGCTTT
>JBBPCX010068945.1:0-11764 GCA_037974365.1 Hydrocynus forskahlii
TATATATATATATTCATACATACATATATATATATATATATTCATACATACATGTATATATATATATATATATATATATATATATATATATTCATACACACACATTTTTTTTTGTTTAAGTGATGTTGGAAAATACTCATGTAAATGTGAATGACCGTTACAGTGCATGAACCCGGCGCTGGAGCAAAGGGCTCGGTGCATTGTGCCCCGGGGGTGTTATTCTTTTGCACACGGTTTCCTCGTTCAGGCCTATGTCAAATATGTGAGTGCACCTAACCGGAATAACTGAGAAGCTGATTTTCTTTCAATAAACTGACATTTGATGGTTCAATAAAAATCAGCAAGACACACGAAATATACCACAGTGGCCACTTTGAGTCTTTGATCTTAAAGAGTTAAAGGACATGATGGAAGCCTTTATCTCAGGATTTCCTTTATCACTGGATAACCTGCCCTCAATCCTGTGGGAAGACCATGAAGTAACTAAATCATAGGGAGGTTCATGCCAGCCTTATCCAGCAAAATACTTATTAGAGCCTGTGTGAGCTTGTGTGTGTCTGTGAGGGGGCTTTATGTCAAAGTAGCGGTAATCCTGCAGTTCTCCTGCAGCACCTAGAATCACGAGAGTGGGAGCTTAAAAGAAAAAAAGGATTTCTATGAAGGGAGTGTGAAGCACATGCAGAAAGTGCACACACAGGTGTTTTTGCCACCAGGACCAGTGACAGAACGGTGGTCAGTGGGGTGATGGAGGATGCCTGGGGGAGTTGTGTGATTCTTGACCTGACCGCAGTCATCGTATTCAAGCGTATTCATCGTATTCAAACATCAGTGACAACCTCCAGGTGCAGGAAATAGAGAATGTAAAAATGCATTGACGGTGGTGATTCAACTGCATTGATTTTTGAATGTTGGAATGGATTGTAATCTATTAAAATAACATTTAGTAATTTTGAAGCATGTGAGCACCTAGTTTGAGGGACACCCTCACCAGAAACTATCAATGCCAAGCTAACCATCATTACATTTACATATTTCAGATGATTCATGAAGCCTGTCGTGACTTCATTACAACCTCTTGTAAAATCAACTGTTTGCCTAATTTAATTCATCTTATTTACTAATTCATTCATTTGCTGATTGTGGTGTAGTTTAGGCAAAAAGAAAGATAAAGCTTCTGAAGACTAAACATAATGAACATTTGAGTACTGAAATGATTTGAGCCAATACAAAATCACTCAGTGTCTTATTTTTATTGTCTCTATTCTACAACTAGATGGAAAACATTCAGTAATTTGAGATTTCATTATTGAATTAGGGCCTAATCAAATCGTTACAGTGTTTATTAGGGATCTAATCACATGAATCACATGAAAGCCAGGTGTGTGCGCGTCTCTTACCTGGGGAAGAGAAGAAACCAGGATGCACTATGGGAGGAAGGTGAGGCGGGAGTGGCAGTGTGATGCTCTGGACCTTGTCCTATCACCTACCTAAACATTGCTGTAGACCAGGGGTGTCAAGCTCCGGTTCTGGAGGGCCGGTGTCCAGCACAGTTTGATGGTGGTTCTCCGAAAAAACATTCACTAAACCTGACAATTAACCAGCGAGGTGAACCAGGTGTTTCTAAGCAGGGAAATCACCAAAACGTGCTGGACCACGGCCCTCCAGGACTGGAGTTTGACACCCCTGCTGTAGACCAAGTTCACCCTGTCATGGCAACAGCGTTCCCTAATGACACTGGCCTATTTCAGCAAAACAATGAGCCCAGCCATACTGTCAACACTGTTCAGGAACTGTTTGAGGAACATGACAAAGAGTTCAAGGTGTCGACTTGGCCTCCAAATTCCCAAGATCTCAAGCCAATCACGCATCTGTGGGACATGCTGGACAAATTGGTTTGATCCATGGAGGCCCCGTCTCACAACTTACAGGACAAAGGATCTAGTGCTATGTCTTGGTCCAGATACCGCAGCACACCTTCAGAGGTATTATGAAGTCCACGCCTCAAAGGGTCAGAGTTGTTTAGATGGTATAAGGAGGACAAACACAATCAATATCAGATCAAAGGTACATATAAAAGACAGTTCACAAATCACACGAATGAAGGAAAAGAAACCCACGTTAACCAGTGAAAAAATGCCAATAAGTGGTTTGGATTTCACCTGTGCAGTGACCTTACAAGCCTGACGAGCACGCTATTCAGGTCAGTTTTAAAGGGCCTATATAATATCTGCCCTACACGCTGATCACACGCGGCTGCATCGTGGAATCTAAAACGGAACCATTACAGCATACGCTACGTGACTTGAATAATGGATCACATTCATAGTAAATATTAAAAAAAAAGTGTGAGTAAGAGAGGGTGTGTGTGTGAATGAAAATGGGGGCCAACAGTGGCAGCAGCACCTTTGATCCCTTTATAAAAGAGAATAATTAAAGCGTGAACAATTCCGCGGGCGTAGCAGAGGAATATAGAACACCCTGAATAGCGCGCATTCCGAAAAAATGAGCAGCGCTCTCGAGCCTTCGCCTTACTGTAAGCAGAAGCGTAATTGCTAAATGGGCCTGCTAATTGGTTGACAATGCCGCAATATCCACATGAAAACATACAAACATGGTGGGAAGCTTGGTTAAAATGTGAAACTGAGAGGGGAGGGGGTCTGAGAGTTCTTAATTCTCCCAAAACGAACATCTCATTGGTACTGGAAACAACTGATGCTGATATCATTAATATTATTGACTTTGATTTTGAATCCCGTACAAACCATCATTTCAATACCATATAAAACAAAAGTGGGAGTGGCTTAAATCAGAAATGCACAACGCAACAATAATCAAGAATGCAGAATGTAATTTAGACAGCCAATCAGCAGTCTAGATTGAGGAACAAGCATGCTTATAGGCTTATAAGTCTGAATGATACAGACCATAAAATCTGCTGGTACCATTAAATTACTGAATTTTGATACCCAGCCCTACTACTGATCTGACTGATGCAAGGACCAACAATTCACACTCAATCCACAAATGTGCCCTTTTGTAGCTGCTGTCGCGAGCTTAATTGCAAACATTTTTACCTAATAAGAAACCGAAGGGTTTTGTTCCAAACTGCATTATAGAAAACGTTTAAGAATTTTCTTTTCATATTCATGAAATAGCACCGCTGCTCTGTGATTAATTTCAGCTTAGGGAAATACTGTTCGAGGGCCAGGGCTATCACGATTACTCAAATTTTCAATTTAATATCTCACCAACTTGCTTTGCTTTGTTGTTTGAATAATGAAATCATGACTGCTGTTTGTGCGATAAGCATCACTGAAAGAAAGGAAACCAGCAATATCTCACTGATGCATATGAACTAAAATGAATGGTTTTCTATTGCAGCTCTAGTTAAAACCAAAATTTTTACAAGTGACTTTTCAAAGAAAACACTTCTCCTTTTTTATCAAAACACTTCATTTAGCGCAAATTATTATTAATTTCAAATACTATTGTTTGAATTTGATATTTATTTGAATTTGCAAGTGAAAAGGCATTCTGTTGTGCCTAAACATCTGATTAAGGCCTCGTCCACATGGACGTTTGAATCTTGGATAAATGAATGTGCTCTGAACGCCATAGGCGTTTTTGTAGCGTTTTGTATCTGCACTTGATTGGCGTTACACTGGTGTTTGTCTGACGCTGTTTAACACCAGCCGGCAGTCCTATGTGTAGGTTTGTTTATTCACCTGTGGGGGCAGTAATTATTCTATCCAGACTGTTCACGTGTAGGGATTTGTAGTTTTACATTTTCCTTAAAAACTTGATTTGTTGCAGTTTCCAGAACAATTGAATCATGGGACATATTCAGTCCTCCAGAACATCAACCAAACGCCATGTTAACGCAGTACCGGCGTTTTCTTCGCGTTCATCAGGATTTTGGCAGAACTTGACGCCAAGAAAACGCTGCATTCAGCGTTTTTTTGATGCCACACGAACGCGCAGCTGACCGAGCTTCGGGGCGGAACGCCTGTGTGGACGCTGTGATTTGCTCCAATGAGCACTCACCTGGTGCCATGAACACCTGAAAAATGCCTGATTCAGACATGCGTGTGGACGAGGCCTACAAGCGAGTGGCTAATGTTTCCTGATGGCATCTATCCCCCATTATAAATACATGTAGACAAATTAATAGATATACATAAAGTTATTCTGGAGTTGTGTGCTACAGTTTCAGAAGAGGTTTAGATAGGATTTACAGCATCAGCCTGTAAAGCTTGTCCAACCTGGAAACAGTCATTACAAACAAACACATTTGTCTGTGGAGCACAAAAAGGTCCATTAGTGGATGAGCCGGATCTGGTGTGCTGGCAGGGAACCAGCAAAACTGTGCCGGGCAGCAAAATGGAGGCATGGGGGGATGGATGGATAAATTGGGTGGGTGGGGCTCCACGGAGTGCAGCGGTGAGTGAATGTGGTTGGGGCTGTGGAACAGGTGAAAAGATGCCTTCAGAGGTCAGCAGTGCGGGGCACCGCTGAAGCTTTTTAATGAGACAAAGTAAAGGATGTCAATTACGTAGAGATGGAAGGAAATTCTGACAATGCGTGAGAGGGAGAGGGAAAAACAAAGAGAGAGAGACAAAAAGAGAGAGCGAGAGAAAGACAGACAAAGAGAGACTGAGAGAAAAGGAGAGAGGGAGAGAGAGAGAGAGAGAGAGAGGGAGAGGGAGAGAGACAGACAGAGAGAGAGAGAGAGAGAGAAAGAAAGGAGAGAGAGAGAGAGAGAGAGAGAGAGAGAGAGAGAGAGAGAGGGAGAGAGAGAGGGGAGAAGGAGGGAGAAAAGAGAAAATTAGAGAGGAGGGAAAGAGAGTGAAGAGAGAGAGAGAAAGATAGGAGAGAGAGAGAGAGAGAGAGAGAGAGAGAGAGAGGAGAGAGACAGACAGACAGACAGAGAGACAAAAGAACAGAGAGAGAGAGAGAGACAGAGAGACAGAGACAGAGGCAGAGGGAGAGAGAGAGAGACAGACAGAGAGAGAGACAGAGAGAGAGAGAGGAGAGAGAGAGAGGCATGTTTCAGCTGAGCTCAACTCCTCATCCATGTAAACGAAGGCTGCACTGAGGAGAAGGGCAAGAAATAAAGAAAGACAGGAAAAATGAGGAACACTGGCAACAAGTAAGGCATAAGTAAGGTATATATACAATAAACCATAGCTTTTCGCGGGAGTTACATTCCAAGAGCACCCACGTATAGTAGAAAAAACAGGAAAAAATACCCAATTTGTTATTAGTGTAAACCCTAAATATGCTCTCAGATATGCTCCCAAAAAACTTTAATTTCCTTTTAAACTCATTACTCTTAAGAAAATGTAAAGGTAAACCCGTATTCGTACTATACAGTTTACACTGAACTCCCACCGTGCAAGAATGTAAATACCGATGTTACCCCTGTATAGACTGTACTGTAATTCATGCACGCGCGTTTTATTTGGTACGCGCTGTCGTTTTCTTTGGTATAAGCACGTAAATACAGTAATGAATTAATTTAATTTACAGTAACAAAACATACAGGGCTTAAGGAAGAACCAAATGAAAAACACGAGAACACTCAAGACGCTCCATGGGGGAAATTCTGGACTGCAGCAGCCAGAGATGCGTCACAGGGCAGCAGCCAATCAGCAGCAAGGAGGAAAAGAATAACATTCTTGGAATGGCTATTTTCAAACCTCCTACATCTGAGTAGAGATCAAACACAAACCACCAGCACGAGGACAGGTTAGTGCAGGGGTTTCAGTGAACAATTACTAGTTCGGTTCTCAGAAAAAATCTGGGATAGACTGAAAGCGCGACTGCTGAACTACATATAAGCGGTGGGTTACTGTGTGTATTTATGTATATCAGTGTGTGATAAAGTGTCTCTCTGCAAGGAAAGTTACAATATAATAGAATACAATACAATAGAATAAATGCAAACAAACAGTTCCAGATTCCTCCTCGGCTCCTGGTTTAATTTAATGAAGGACTGATTGAGTCAAACCAGGTTTCTGATGGAAACTACAAGTAATACTGGACTTCCACAAGAAACACATTCATATACTGAACTTAACCACTATTTACCATAGAATGTTATTTGTTTTGATTCTTTTTCACTTTATTTAGTATATTCAGTAATATAAATGTGAAAAAAAACACATTATTACACATTATTATGCCCAGTACTGTACAGAACTACTGTGTATATAACATCATCATCAAATTGCCCACACATAACAAGTATGAGGAGATGAAACAAGGGAGAGATCTTCTATCACTCCTATACCCTCTCACTCCACAGGAAGGGAGACAGAGAGCAGTAAAGGAAGCAAATAGGAGAGAGAGGTGATCTGAAAAGCATGAGTGACACTGCTGATCAATAGGGATCACTCTTCTTTCATCAGTCTCCTGAATTCCTTGTTCCCGCCATACTTCCCTTCATTCACCCCAGAGTATTCCATGCGACATGCATATGACCTGTATCAAAGTCATCCACACCGTCACCATTAACCCCCAACCCCATCCGCTCCCCAGCTCTCTCGACCCATCAGATTGCGTTAGCTTCGGGACACTAACAGTCCTGTCTTTAAAATTCAATGATTCCTTAGGAAATTATTCCCTTTTTGGCTGATTTTGGTAAGAATCAGATTAGGTTTGAAGAATACACCGAAAAGGTAACTACGACTGGAGCAGTTGTTTACACAGTTGGGGAATAGGGTGATTTTTAATATAATTTTATATATAAATTCAGTTTGACACAGTTGAATCACCAACAGTGAGAAGTTCCATCCAGAAACCCGGCTGGAAGAGCTGTACGAAAACAGGCACTCCTTTCAGCTGGAAATCAACACGACTATGAATAAATGCACTGTTTTCCTCATCTAATGATTTGATTCTTTAGGAAATAATTCATGTTTTGGATTATTTTGGTAAGATTCGGATTAGATTTGAAAAAATACACTGAAAACACAACTGTGATTGGAAGAGCTGTTTACTCAACTGAGGAATTATATATTTTATAAAAAAATTCAACTTGACACAATTGAATAATCAACAGTTGAGAAGCTCCATCCAGAAACCTGGCCAGAAAAGCTGTATGAAAACAGCCACACCTTTCAGCTAGAAATCAACACGACTATGGATGACTTGATTAAATTATGATTCTTTAGAAAATGATTCGCTTCTTGGATTATTTTGGTAAGATTCAGATTTGGTTTGAAAAATACATTTAAAACGCAACTGTGATTGGAGGACCTGGTTATACAGTTGAGGAACTGGGGCGATTTTTTATATATTCCATGTATAATTTTATACATAACTTCAACTTGACACAGTTGAGAAGCTCCGTCCAGAAACCTGTCCGGAAAAGCTGTACGAAAACAGCCACTCCTTTCAGCAAGAAATCAACACGACTATGAATTAATGCACTGTTTTCCTCATTTTGTTAGACGCCCTCTCAAAGACCCCCTCCTCATCAACCTCGTTTTCAAAAAAGAAAAAAAGAAAAAAACACATGCTTTGCTATCCCATGCAGCTTGTACCCCTTTGTGCCCCTGTCCGGATCCCCTCCTGAGATAAACCGCCCCCCTTAATCCCCAGCAAAACTCTGTGTCCCCAAAAACCCCCGGCAGTTCCCCCACGCCAACCCAAAGCTACTCACGCGATCCCAACCGGCCCGGCTGCAGATCAGCATTAACACAGGGCCCAAATCATTAAAAACTCTGAATAGCCTTTGGAAGCTAGATGTTAACTTTATTAACATTTATTCACACATTCACAAATTCACACATTGGAAACAAAACCAGACAATGTAAAATGTATATAAAAAATATAAAATGAATGACCTATGATGTAGAGTGGCAGGCAAAATTTGCAAAGTGTTCCCACACTGGACGTGAGCGCACGGTTAGCAGTATTTCAGGGAGGATCATTTGTATTAATTCAGCATTGGAAGCAGGTCATTTCTTGCTGAGTTACAGAAAATACAAACAGAACGGACTGAACCAAACACTGACTTGCGTTTGAGGCCTTAATGTCAATTGTACCAAAGTACAATTGATTGGGGTGGGGTTCAATTTGTCAAGGAGTGGGTTTGTTTTGTTAACCATTTTGTAGATGGGGCTTAAGATTGTCGATCACTGTGGGTAATTTCGTTTTATCGATTGATCTTTTTTTATTGCTATGGCAGTAAAAACGTTGGGCTGCCAGATTCTTTATTCAGCTTTCAGACAAGAACAGGTTAAACCCTTGAAAGGCCAGGATTTGAACTTCTATCACGCACTGCTTTAACTTAATAACTCAGCAAGCCTACACTGTCATTCGTGCAGTTATTAAATAATAAGCCTGGGATCTTCCCGGATTAAAGATAATGTAGGAAAAGGTTGATGCATACTTTACATCACTCACTGTCACATCAGGAGAACAGTAACTTCAATACTCATAAATGTGTAATCGCCACAGTTTTTAAAGGGGAAATCTACTGATTTTCATAGTTTCTACATATTTCAATTGGTGTAAACAGATCAAACCACCCTGTTTACACCTTGTTTAATAATGGAAGAACTTCTTTAAATTTGTGCAAAATAATCATTTCCAATTTCTGGAACAAAGACATCAAGGTACCTCTGACAGCAATTCTTTTATGAAGGGAAAACAGACTTTGGAAAAAATTATGTATCGTTGGGCAAAGGTTCATCCACCCACCATGGCCAGAGCCCCACTGCGTCTCTGCCAGAGATCAGATGTGTGTAAGACTGTGTAGCCACTGAGATGTCCATGTTGTGTCTAACCCGGCTCTTAAGGCTCTGCAGACAAACACAGACTTAGCTTCCTGCTTTGGCCATCTGTTAGCCCACCCTTGTATCCTCTTCTCACCCACTCCGAGAGCCCCCTCTTCCTGAACTCTCCAACCTCAAGCACCCTCCACTGTTTTCCTATTTCCTCCCTCTCTCCCTCACCCTCTCTCCCTCTCCTCCTCCCCCTTCTCCCGGTCCAGCTCACAAAGGTGGACAAGTACTACAGTATCAACTATGGAGCAAAAGCCTTCAGCCAGCCAAAACCTCTTTTAAAACTATTTGTCTGGGCAGCATCTCACAATTTCTGCCTGTAAAAACACTGTGATCATTAAAACAAATACAGATAAACTATGTCTATCACATGTTCATCAAATCTGATGACTAAAATATTCAAAGGGCATTCCGATAACCATGCAAGTACCTGAGACAACATTCAATAAAATTCAAAAACTGAAATGTTCAATAGTTGTAGCCCTTGAATAAACATGAACATGTCATCAGTAAATCAGTTGCATGTAGTGAATTAAATACACAGATTTGATTCCTCCATGTTGTTTCTCCTTCTTCCAAATCACTTTATTTGTGTTAATTCCATAGTCAGTGCTGGCTGGTATTGGTTCAGTTCTGTAAATTTCCACATTTCTGTAAATAGCACAGTGTATTTTCATATTGAGTATTTTTTTTTTTTTTACACAGATTGTTGATTTATTTGGATTTTATTTAGACTTTATATTTTATATTGTTCTTGTCACTGTGTCTCTGTGTCGTGCCGTCATTACATAAGCTATTTCCTCCAGGATGAATAATTCAGATACTGATGTAAATATGAATATAGAAGGGAACCTTAAACAGAATTGTATATACTGACCAGACAAAGAGCTGACTTTCCTTCTAGAAAGAAAACAATTTTAATTCATGTATTTTGAGCAGTTCTATAAAAGCAGCCCAACGAACCCAGAAATTTATATACAGATATATTAATAGTTACTTCATAACTTCAGTTTTATAGCTCACAGTAAGTCATACTGTAAGTCAAACTGCATCCACAAGTCTACACAGCCTTAATAAAGAGCTGGGTGTGACTTGGAGGATTCGTTTACGGCAAAATAGCGACTATAGACTTCTACTAGACCGCCAAAGGTGTTGGCGGATCAACCTTTTTGCTCAACCTTTCAAACCAAGTGATAATCATATTTTCTTACTTAAAACACAATGCCAGAATACTGTAAATACCATACTGCTACAGTTTCCTCACAAAGCATGTACTGCATCCTACTGTATTGTTCTACCACAGCTAGTATTTAGCTTGTGGTTTTAGCGCACTACCTCACAGCATAACGTCTGTGCGCTTAAAGCACAGCTTTATTTTATAAGACTGGTTTGTACAGTCATTTCCAAAAGTTTTGTGAATGACACAAATATTGGTTTCCACAAAGTTTGTTGCTTCAGTGATTTTATATCTTCTTGTCAGGTGTTTCTATGGAATACTGAAGTATAATTACAAGCATTTTATAAGTTTTATTGACAATTACATCAAGTTTATGGAAAGAGTCAATATTTGCGGTGTTGGCCCTTTTTTTTTTTTTCAAGACTGCAAATCGCCCTGGCATGTTGTCAGTCAACTTCTGGGCCAAATCCTGATTGATGGCAACCCCTTTTTGCATAATCAATGCTTGGAGTTTCTCAGTATTTGTGTTTTTTTGTTTGTCCACCTGCTTTTTGAGGACTGACCACAAGTTCTCACTGGGATTAAGGTCTGGGGAGTTTCCTGGGCATGGACTCAAAACTGTGAGTGAGTCCACTCCCTTGGATGAGAAGCAACCCCACACATGAACTCGGGATGCTTCCTGTTTTCTTCTCCGGATGCCCCAAACAATCGGAAAGGGGCTTCGTGAGAAGTACAATTCCTGTACTTTTTGCAGAACTGTCATCTTTGTTGCCCTTCTTGATACCAGATGATCCTACAGAAGTCTTCACCTCAGTGTGCGTGCAGATGCTCTCACACCTGCCTGCTGCCATTCCTGGGCAAGCTCCACACTGGTGGAATCCCGATCCCAGAGCGGAATCACCTTTAGGAGACAGTCCTGGCACTTGCTGGACTTTCTAGGGTGCCTTGAAGCCTTCTTCACAACAACTGAACCTCTCTTCTTGAAGTTTGATTTAGGTGCTTTTAAAGCATCAGTCTGCTGTTCTAACTATCATCCTGACAGAGTGACCTCCAGGCTTGTCCTCGGCAACACTCTCACCTGAGTTAATGAGAGGATTACTGAACTGATGTCAGCAGATCCTTTTGTGGCAGGGCCGAAATGATTAAATAAGTTCATTTTCAAGGTAAAGAGGGACTTTGGAATGAATTGCATTCATCTGATCACTATTATTCTGGAGTATATGCAAATTGCATCGTAAAAATTAAAGAAGCAAACTTTGTGAAAATGAATATTCGTGTCATTCTCAAAATTGTTGGCCACAGTTCGTCCCTAGAACTCAGTGCATAGAGTTCACGAACGGACGCTTTTGCGCCATCATGTCTGTAAAATAAACCAATGTATTAACTGTGAAGTCAAGTGAGGTTTTGTTTGAAGTCAATGAGTTTGTTTGGGTTGAGAGGAAATCCATTTAGTCTACAGGAAGCATGTTCAAAACACGGAACACAGAACAGGAAGGTACAGGCATCACCCCAACCCCATTCCCACCTCAGCTGCCAAGGAAGAAAAGGAAATCTCGTAACCCAAGATATACGGTGCCATGCAAAAGCCTTATGCACCCATGAAAATTATTTAAAGCCATTTTCCTCAGTGTGAGATAAAGTGTCTTTCGGCAAGCAAAGTTATTTTAGAATTATTTGGAATAATCTATTCTCAGTTAGAAAGCAGTAAAAAGTATCAAGATTTGTTCTGTTTGTAAAAGTAGTTGATATTGTGTGAGCTGGTGAGGAGAACACAGGTTCGGTTCCAGATTCCTCC
>JBBPCX010068946.1:0-11763 GCA_037974365.1 Hydrocynus forskahlii
GGGGGGACCAACTTCATATTAAAGTGTATGAATGTAATGCTATTAAACATAATGTCATTAAATAAGCGTCCCAATACTTTTGTCCATTCAGTGTACCTCGATACCTGTTTAACTTTCTGTAAAAACAAAAGTCAGCAAATGTAATATTTCATCCCCACACGTACTGAAGCGTAAACGAATAAAAGAAGACAAAAAAGGAAAGTTTGAACTCAGTACTCCGTGTCAGTGGTCACAAAGTTTTGGTTTCCAATCAGCTAACTTAGCAACTTTAGCTGGCGAGCAAATTTAAGCCCCTCGTTGGAATTAAAGTTACCTCAGAGTTGCTCAGTGCCACGGCTCCAGCTAAAATGTCCCTCGGAGGTTACCAAGCGGCCGATATTTATGTATGAAAACTTAAAACTCGAGATAAAATCAGTTAAAGCCAAACCTGGAGGCGACACACTCTCGGTGTGGTGAACTAGCTGCTGTTCTCTCTCTTCTTCTGAAAGTCTCCCTACTGCCACCCTCTGGACCCCCTCATTGTTTCTCCTTCAGGCTGCAGTGCATCACACAGACTACATAGCCTAAGTATTGGGACGTCTGACCATTGCAACAACAGGTACTTTCATGATATTGCATTAAAATACACATGGAGTCCCCCCTCTTTGCAGCTAGAACAGCTTTCACTCCTCTTGGAAGGCTTTCGATATGATTTTGGAGTTTCTGTGTGAATTTGTGCCCATTCATTCTGTAGAGCATTTATGATGTCAGACACTGATGTTGGACGAGAAGGCCTGGCTCGCAATCCCCGTTCCAGTTCATCCCAAAGGTGCTGGATGGGGTTGAGGTCAGGGCTCTGTGTGGGCCAGTGAAGTTCTTCCACACTGAACTCATCCAGCCATGTCTTTATGGGGCTCGCTTGTGCACTGGGGCACAGTCATGCTGGTATGGCCTTCCCCAAACTGTGTCCACAAAGTTGGAAGCATGGTGTTGTCCATTATGATTGCCCTTCACTGGAAGTACGGGGTCACCTGAATAAAAAAATGAGTGTCCCAATACTGCGTCCATGTGCATGGAACACGATGTGAATCATTGGATGTTCAAATTGGAGCCCTGCCGTCTTGTTTATTGCATTAATACTGCATGTCCCTAGATTAACACCTATAATACATGCATACAATTATAACAAAACAAATTAACTAAATGTAGCGTTTTTGTTTTTAATTTTTGAAGATCTACCTGATTCACGTGTTTTTTGAGGACTTTTATTATGAAAGATATATCATTACATAGCTCATGTGTTATTTTTAATTTGCCAAAATAAAATATGATATTTTACGGGATCTTAGTAATTATATTCTGTATGAGATACCTCATTGACCATTTCTAACATAATAATTATATATGGGATTCGCTGTCATGTGTCATGGTCACTTTTATCTGCTATCGAAGGTCAACGCTTTCAGTTAGGGGATTGGTCGAAAAAAAGAAAGGACCGCCTTTGATGCAAACTGGAGATGGCGATTGGTATTTGCGCTTGTCAATCAAAGTGTATTTAGCCAATGATATTTGTTTGTCCTTTCCACTGGCGTCGGAACGACGAGCCGCTAGCATTCAATATGTCTGCTTTGCCCATGTGTGTTCGGGTGAGCCGGGGCCTCCTGAGCCTCCGGAGCGGAGCCGGAGGCTCCCTGGCCCCCGCACTGCTGGAGCTGGCCAGGGGACTGTCCACACAAAAATCTGCTGGGGGAGACAGTGCCACAGGTGGTCTCGCTCAGGCCATTTTACAGGAGAAACTCCAGCAGCAGCAGAGGAGCCAGGTAGGACAGGGCCAGCAGCAGCTCACTGACCTGTCTTCAAACTCATCAGTTATTAAATTACAACACGAATTAAAAAGAATCTCAGGGGTATTTCCAGTCCTCTGTGTCCCTACATAGATTTTGGACGGTTAGAGCCAAGGTAGAGAATGAAATTCTTCAGTTTCTCTTCTGACAGGAGACAGGTGCAGGATAGGCATCAGTTTGAATGAAGTCTACTATTGTGTATCTGACAAAGGGTATAAAGTAGACTTTTTTTGTACATATTTAACGATTTATTTTATGAAACTCCAGCTTGGCTTTCCTGGTTCTGTATTTGTTGTGGAGTGTACCTTAACTCCGTTCTCACACTTCAGCCGTGTGGTTACGCTAATTCTGAAGGTTAGTTGCTGATTTAAGAGAAGTCTAGTTCTGAATGCTCATCTGTTATTTAGGGATGATCTAATTAAGACCAGGCATGTGGAAATGGTTTGTTATCTGTTTTCGGACCGTTACAGAGCCATGGGAGAGACCTTCTAATCCTGAAATTCTTCGCCTCCTTTCCTGACTGTGGACAGGAGCAAGATGGGCATCAGTTTGAATGAAGTCCTACTGTTATGTATTTGACAAGGGTGTAAAGTTGACATTTATTTTCTAAAGCACTTATTACTTTGGAAATGAATACATGGGACTGGATCTGTATTTGATGTGGAGTGGACCTTAATTGTCTATTACTGTATCTTCATTGTTACACTTTAGCCATGTAGATACTCTAATACTAAAAAGTAGTTCAGAATACTCATGTTATTTAGGGATGTTCTGGTTAAGACGTGTAGTTATGTTGTTCTTTTTGTAAAGTGATGCTGTCGTGTGAGACGTGTTGACATTAGGATGGCTGATCTACTTAAACTGTGATTAGTGGGAGGATCTGGCTTGTCTTTACCTTTAAGATGAATGAGATGTTTTGTAAAGGCTCGTCACTCCGTTTAGTGTTGTTTTAAAGTGTCAACTAAATCAACTGGGTGTAGAAAATAATGGATATAAGAGTGTAGCGTTTTGAATCTGTTCTGATCATTTCATTTGCAGGACCAGCCTCCTCCCGAGGGGGAGGGGTCTTCTGACCAGAAGCGGGATGACCAAAGTGAGGACAAGAAGCAGAAAGAAAACACCGCCTACGCCAAGAAGGTGGTCCTTCGACTGGCAGGGCTTATGGGACTTGGCGGCGCGGTCGGTGTGGTGTACATATTCGGTGAGTTTAACCTCTGGGTCTCTTTCTGGGACGAGGACTCGTGCGTTTGACTGAACGGGCTTGATGGAGTTTAAAAAGAAGAGCATTTTCACTAAAGCCATTTGGATTATTGTTCTTTGGACATTTGGAATATGCTGTGGATTAATTTTTTGCATCAAGGGATTCTGCTGATGTTAAATGATTAACATGCATGAAAATCTCAGTGTGCTCAAACATTTGCCTGGTAATGTACATATTTTACATATTTCCTAATTGTAACACATGCATAATTGTAACACATGCATAACATTCTGTGGAAATTAGCTTGTAATTAACTAACAAACATAAACTGCAGCGGGCAGCAAGGAACACAGCGCCGGGGGAGCAGTGTGTGGGGACGGTACCTTATTCAAGGGAACCTCAGAGGTGCTTAGTAGTCTTGGGAATCCAACCCACAACTTCCTGCTCACAGGGTGAATGCCCTCACCACTAGGTCACTAGCTGCACTTTTACCAAACAGGTTTTGCTTTTACTGTGATTTTTCTGTTCAGACACATTCAACGTTTGTGCAGAAAAACTTGAATTGTTGGGAGATGAACTCGGTTTGATTAATTCTGCTGTTTTATTTATATATTTATGTTTTTTTTTTATGTTAATGATAGGCATTGCATGATGAGGTATTGTAGAAAATAATTCTATTTCTATAGTTTCTTTATGTGCAACCTTGGGTTAATAGATATTCTATAGAACTGTAGTGTTTAACTATATATATGAGATGGCCAGTGGGGTCTGAATACCGTTTCTTTCGCCTCTGTAGGAAGCAACTCCATGGATGAACAAGGAAATAAGGTAAGACACATTTTTTACAAAAAAATTAGTTACGATGTACAGTACTGTGCAGAAGTCTTGGGCCCTATACCATTTTTCTCAGCGTGTGACTAAAGTGTCTTTCTGCTTGCAGAGTTAACATTAGAATACATGCAAACAAGCAAGAAAGCAGTAAAAAGTATCAAGATTTGTTTGTAACAGTAGTTATTTTGTGAGCTGGTGAGGAGAACACACGTTCGGTTCCAGATACCTCCTCGGTTCCTCCAGCCGTGTTTGGATTTGGGGAAAGTCCATCAGCATTTGTGTTTATTCTTTAGTTTTATTTAGTAATAATAATGTGGAAAAGAACACTCCCTCACTGCTCACGTGTACAGTTTAAGAATTATTTTTTTCTTTTTGGACTTTGCACAGTAATGGTCATGAAAAGTTTATTTTTTATGACCCCACAGTTTGAGTTTCGGTCTCTGCAGCATCTGTAGGAGTGGATGCAGGTTTCGACAGGTCCGGAGGTGTTGGGTCAGTTAGGAGCCATCCTCAGTCCTGCGGTCGGTAGCGTGCTGTAGGGATTTGGCGGCACACTTCCGCACCTATTCTCTGCTGCCTTTCTGAAACAAGCTCCTTTGTTCTGGCTGTAGACGGTGTTAGAAGTTACAGGTGTGGGGTTTAGGGCTGTCACCTCTGAAGGCACACTTCTCAGGTCCGCGTGTGCAAAGATCTTAAAAAGTACACTTTTCACACCACTGAAGGTGAGCTTCACTTACTGCTCCACTTCAAAGGGTGCTGTGGTCTCGGAGGAGACGAGTGGAGTGTGCCGGGGCTCGTGGTGTTGGATCTCGTACCTGCAGCCGCACTGTTGCGCTAATTGGAGGATATTAGGGTCGTTGTGAAAGAGGTGCATGTCTTGTTATAATTTAAACGCTTCCCCTCGAGAATAACCCTGACTTAACTCATCAGATTCGAACTTGTGCTTAAAATGTGCTGGACCCTGCCTTAATTTACCCCTGAAAATACACCAAAACACTTAAGTGGCCATTCATTTGTGAACTGATCCCTTAATTTTACCTTAAAAGTGGATTTAAGGTACGAGTGTGAATCCCATTAATCTTAAAGATAAGGCTTTAATTCAGGAGGTTCTATTATTTAAGGGGCAAATTTGAAACAGTAAAGAGAAAAGTTCAGTAGTTTTACCCCTTAATCTGTGCACTTTTCCCCTTAATTTAGACAATTTTAAGGGGTAAAATTAAGGGGTTTGGTTTCGTAGTGCATGCTGTTGAAATGTTTTAATGTACTTTATATTTGTTTTGTTTGTAATATTTTTTATAGAATTGAAATGTTTTTAAGCTGGTAAAGAGAACACAGGTTTGATTCCAGATTTTTTTTTTTAAATAAATAATTTCTTAATAAGGTACGTTTGTAGCTCATTGCTGGTTGTACAGTCGACCATTATGGCATTGATGACTTTTCTCACTTACATTGCCAGTGGCTTATTCTTTGGAGAATATGTTTTCAGTTAAACGATTTGATTTTAAATCAATGAGGAGACATTTTTAGCATATAAAGATTCACGTATGTTCTAACTCGGTCAAGATCCCCAAGTAATTATTTGTAATATTTGCTCCAAGAATCAAGTAATCCTTTTTTGGTCATTTTTGAAATTGTCAAAACATGCATTGGAATCCATGAAGTTGCCTAGTATTCGCTTGTCATTTGTATAAATTTAAAATGTTCGTTAATTTGCTTTGACCTTCAGAGACTCGCAGGTCAGTTCCTCTACTTGTGTGGCCTGGTTGACAAAAGCTACTGGACTTGGAGTGTCTTTTGAGAACGTTCTTCTCAGCTTCATGTAAATGATACAGTATAAAGGTGTGGGTCTGGGAAAGTAGACTTCAAAGCCTGCCCACCCCAGACCCCTCTGTGGGAGATCTCGTTCATCTGAATGGACAGAATAGGGCTCACCTTGAAAGGGCACACTTCTCGAATAAGTGTGGCCTCGCTGGAGACTTGTGTAGAGTTTAATAGCCCCTGTGGTGCCTGATCACACACCTTGTGCTCCAGATCTGAAGGTCTGGGAGCAGGAGCCCCTGTAATCAGGCAGGACCTTCATCCTGTCCCGGGACTGTAAACATTCAAAGCCGTGTGGACAGTTGTTTCCTACAAATACAGTCAAGGTCACTCATGATGAATTCAGCATGTTTTTGTTTTCCCCACACAGACTGATGAAATAGACCCAGTCCCAGTCCCCCCACCCAAGTATTAGTATTCTGTGTAAATGAGATCTTAACAAACCAGTAACGGGTCTTTTTTATTTTAAGAACTTTTGTATGGTCTCTTTTATTTTATCAACTGCCTTGACTATATAAGATAAGTGATCAAGTTTTTACAAGCTAATTTTTCTTGAGCGTACTTAATAATGGGTGTTCAAACCTTTTACTAGAATATAATGATTTTAATCAAAATGTCCTTATCTGTCTGATACAGATTTTTTTTTAAATCATAAATATTAAATCATATTCGGTAGGTTTGGTAAATGGACTGTGAAACCTGTGGTAAATTTCAGGAGCGATAAAATATATTGTGTCTAGATGTCAGCAGCCAATAGAGTTTCTTTTGTTGTTGTTACCTGTTACTATCTGACACATTACTTATGGTGGTTCAGATGAAATTAGTAAAATGATAGTTTGAAGCAACTAGTGTCAACTAAAGACTTTATCCTCAAAAAAACATCACAAACCTTTATGTAACTGGTGCAGCTCCGGGAAAAACTGGACCTATAGTGCCATGCAAAAGTCTTTGGCCCCTATGCAAATTGTTTATCGAGTCCAACCAGGTTTCTGATGAAACTACAGTAATACTGGACTTCTACCAGAACTCACTGATACACTGAACATAACTATTTACTGTAGAATGTTATTTGTATTCATTTATTTTTAGTTTTATCTAGTACAGTAACCCCCCGCTTATACGCGGTTCAGCAGTCACTGCTTCAGTCTCTCGCTGATTTTTTTCTGACAGCTGGATTTAATTGTTATAAATTACATGAATGTATTACTGTATTTACCTGCTTATATCAAAGAAAAAGCCTGTGCATGAATTGCAGAACAGGCTATACAGGGGGAACATCGGTATTTACATTCTAGCACTGCAGGAGTTCAGTGTAAACTGTACAGTACGGATACGGGATTACCTTTACATTTTCTTTAAGGGTAATAAGTTTAAAATGAAATACAAGTGTTTTGGGAGCACATTTGGGGGCATATTTAGGGTTTACAATATAAAATAGGCATTTTTGGGCTTTTTTTTTTTCTCAACATCATGATTTTTCACTATACACAGGTGCTCTTGGAATGTAACCCTCATTGCGGTTTACTGTATATTTAATTCATATATAACACAGAAAATATACTCACAGCTCATCTAAACAGTTTTTAAATGTTTTAGTGGGTGCCTCAGACTTTTTGCCCAGTACTATTTTTTTATTAAGCTGTTGTGAAACACTTTTCTAGTCAGACCTGTGGAAGAAAGTTTATCCGTTGATGCTGAGCCGTAGCCAGTTTTGTTCTCAGAGTGACGCCCATTCTGAAGGGCACACTTTCACGGCTTTGGAGACAAGAGCCCGGCTCGGCTAATGACGGTCCTCTTCAAAGCGCACACGTCCCCCTGTTCCTCTGACGTGTGGCGTGTGCCGGGCGGTAGGTGTGGGCTCGGGAAGACCACCTCGCCTCGGCTTTCCACAACTGACAGTCAGGGACACACTTCTCATTCTGCCGAGACTTCTCAGACGACACGTTTGAAGTGTGCCGGGCCTTTTGGTGTGGCTGTGATCTGTCCTCCTGTGTTAATTGGGGTCCAGGTGTGTAAGAGTGGCCCTCTCTTTCTCTTTCTCTTTCCCTGGATGTGACCAGGGTTTCCTAATTACCCTTTCTCACCTAATTAAGAATTCTCTGACCTCACACACGTCCAGCTTTCCTCTGGACTAATGGATTCTACTCCACTCATTTTGCTGCTATTTCACAAAAAGGAAATTTTTTAGGCTCGATTGTCTTTATTTGTTTGTCCACAAGAGGGCGTTTTTTGCTTTGCTGCATTCTTTGGTACTGGTTTCAGCCACAGTAACAACTGAGTCAGTTCTGTTTTACCAGTATGAATGTGGTGCGCCTAGAAACTTGTTCTTACAACAAACCTGTGCAGTTGTGAGTGTAATAGTGAAATGTATTTCACGTTCTTCCTAACATTGCCCTTCAGTAGGAAATGGCTTGGTGTGTGTGATCAGATTTCATGACATTAGTCAGTTATTCATAATGTCTGTTATAAGATAAACCATTATTAGTCCCACAAGTGGGAAATTTGCTTTGTCACAGCAGGCGTGTGCGGAGTGTGCCGGGCCCCTCGTGCCGCGTTCCGCACCTCCGGCCTGTAATTGGAGGGCAGCGGCTGAGGTGACGGTGTGGGAGCAGGAACTGGATCCCGTTCTCAAACTCCTCGTCTTCTGTTTCGAGAACTGGACCCTCACGCCCGGCGTCACTGGAGTCGGAGTTAGGGCTGCGTGATTCTGGAATAAATGGAAATCAAAGAGTTTGGATTACAATTGACATTTATCACATTCTTTCAGTGTGTGCATAATAGCTCAGAAATATAAGCATTTTACACATGGTTAAATCAACATCTTTTTTGTTTCAGTAAGATAAGATAAACCTTTGTCAGTCCCACAAGTGGGGAATTTGCTTTGCCGCAGCAGAAAGTGGACAGAACAAAATTAAGAGCAGCAAAAATGAAAAAAAAAACAATAGAATACAATAAAATACTATACCAACAGGAGTATATAATATGTTCACTATACAATCTAGAAATATAAACATGGACATCTGCATTATAAGATATAGACATAAATGTATATGTAAACTAAATGTAGACTAATAGTGATATGTATGTACACAGTGCGTGTATGTATATACAGCATATATACAGAGTGGATATACAAGTAAATATAAGAACACTGTAGATACATACACACACACACACACACACACACACACACATACAGAAGAATCTGTTCAGCTATATCTCCTGCAGCCGTAGAATTGAAAGAAAAAGAATCCAGAACTATGCGAATGTTCAATATTTAGATTCTTCATTGACGTGTTGGTAATGAGAGGAAAAACCTCGTTAGACCCCACTAATGTCCCGTGTTTTTCCGGTATGGTGTCCTACTAGTTTGCATCAGGTAAAAAGGCCCATTCGTCCCTCACTCACGCTGAGGGTTACTTGTCGGGTCACATTTCTCAGGTATGTCTGTTGAACATACACACACACACATTATTTGAATGTGATGCTAGTTCTACACGCGCTAATTGACAGCTAAAAAAAATGTCGAGGGCTGTAAAAGTTAAGATATTAAGTCGCCACTATAAAGATGAACGAAGCATTGAAAAAAAAGAGAATTGAAAATGTAGTTGTCAATTTAAAGCAAGGGTGGTAATAAGCATTTGACCTGGTTTCATTTCACTAGAACAAACAAATTATACTTTAGATGAACAAAAGCAGATAAAGTCAATCCTCTTAAAACACTTTGGATCAGCTTCGTCTTCAGCTTGCTTTAAGAGGAGGTCAGATTTCATATGATAAGTCGCTCTCAGTATGTTTTGTAAAGTACAGTAACGTTCCGCTCCTAAAACGCTTAATACGGACAATCTGTTTTACTTTACTGGATAAATACTATTTCTTTATAGTGTTTATTAGTGGAATGCAATAACAAATACAACATTGCTGCGAGGATTGTACAGGAATGTGGTAAATGTGATTTGGTTTGTTGTTGTGAAGACATTCTTCTCCCTTTTCCCGCGAGTCTCTTGGCGTGCGGGAGGTGAGGCGTCTGTCCAGCTCTGATATCGGAGTGTGGAGGTGTGGCAGGCACACTTCTCATCCAGCTGCCGTCTTCTTGTGGCCGGTTTAACTGCTGCTGGGTGTGAAGTCTCAGTAAGAGACTCGGTCGTCCACCTTTTGTGCTGCGTAGCGAGCGGTTGTTAACCAGTGGGAGGTGTGTGCGGCGTGTGCCGGGCCCCTCGTGCCGTGTTCCGCACCTCCGGCCTGTAATTGGAGGGCAGCGGCTGAGGTGACGGTGTGGGAGCAGGAACTGGATCCCGTTCTCAAACTCCTCGTCTTCTGTTTCGAGAACTGGACCCTCACGCCCGGCGTCACTGGAGTCGGAGTTAGGGCTGCGTGATTCTGGAGTAAATGGAAATCAAAGAGTTTGGATTAGAATTGACAATGATTCTCTCCATTCAAGAACATTTATCACATTCTTTCAGTGTGTGCATAATAGCTCAGAAAGCAAAGACGGCGGTGGGTTTTACAGAAATATAAGCAGTTTACACACGGTTAAATTAAATCTGTTTTGTTTCAGTAAGCTAAGATAAACCTTTATGGGTCCCACGAGTGGGAAATTTGCTTTGTCACTGCCGAAAGTTGACAGTACAATGTTAAGAGCAGCAAAATAACAAGAAAACAATAGAATAGAATAAAGTACTATAGCAACAGTACAGTATAAAATGTACATTATAGAAATATAAATATGGACATCTGTATTATAAGATATAGACATTTATGTTTGTGTAAACTAAATGTAGACTAATATGTATGTACACAGAGTATATGTATATGTATACAGAGTGGATATATAAGTAAATATAAGAACACAGTAGATACACACACACACGCGCACACACACACAGGTACACAATGGAGTAACGGGCATTGTCAATACAGTAGAAATGCACCAGAAAAACTGCTCATTTTGCTCAGTAGTAATAGTTCCACCCAAATCATTGCATGTGTTGCATCAGAAAAATTGCACTAAAATGTAGAAGTAAAATAGAAATAAAATTATTGCAAAAATCTCATTTCTAAAACCAGCAAACCAACCTGTTGCTTTAAGCTCTGACCTAGAAATCAGCTGTAGCCTATAGAGTCTTGTGTAAGTGTCTCATTTAGAACACAAACTGTACTTATTAGGAGAGTTTCTGTGATCTCCTTTTGTGCCTGTAAGGACTTGAGCGGTTGGTGGGTGCGTTACGAGAAGCAGTGATGTCTGTTGTGGAGGCGCGTGAAGAGGTGTGTGAGGCTTTCTAGTCTTCATGTCTTTGTTCCGTTGTATTTTGAAGTGTAGCTTGAAATTCATGTCTTACGCAACGACATATCCACATTTTTTGTGGATATGTGGTTGAGTCATTTTTTCAGTACCAGTTAGGGTTGGCCACTGTGAGGAGGTTCAGAATTAAGATACGAGTAACCTTTATTACTCCCACGAGTGGGAAATTTGCTTTGTCACGGCAGAAAGTGGACAGAACAAAGTTAAGAACAGCAAATATTAAAAAACAATAGAATAGAATAACATAGCCATGACAGGCTGCCACTCGTTGGGGGTGCCGGAAGTTTATATATAAATATAAGTAGTAAGATATTACATATTTAACATTTCTGTGAACATTTTACTCCTATTGCTGCTGGGACATTCTGATGTTCCAAAACATGTTTTTTTTTTATATTGGTTTTTAATGTTTTTTTTTTACTTTATGGAAACCAAGTAGGGAATTGTTCAGAAAGTTGGACTGGTGGTGGTAGTGGGAGGTGGGTTTTATTTGAGTTCTTGGATTTATGCTCTGGTTGTTTAAGGGTTGGTGCAGAACCCACTCTGTTCTTCATTCAGATTATAGTTTGACATTACCCAAGTATGTGATTTGAATGTGGTTCATTGTGGTTTCTGGTGCTCTGTGGCTTCCTATGTTTCTAGTGGATGTAGGCCTGCAAAGCATATCAGGGTGTGTGTGTGTATACAGTATATTTGTATGTGTGTATATGTACTTGTGTGTGTGTGGACATGTGGTGGACATGTGGGTATATATGTATATATGTGTGTGTGTGTGTGTGTGTGTGTGT
>JBBPCX010068947.1:0-11763 GCA_037974365.1 Hydrocynus forskahlii
TTGCTGTTGGTTGGTTGCTGTTGGAGGTTCTCCACAGTGGAAGTTTTGGACTGCAGCTGCTACAGGTGCTTCACAGGGCAGCAGCCAATCAGCAGCAAGGACAAATAAATAACGTTCTCGGATTGGCTACTTTCACAGCTGTATTTCACCATCCCAAGACACGCTTTCTTTGTGTTCTCTGGACAGTACCAAAACATTTATAGATATTTTTTATATGGAAATGTAGCTGAATTTACGTTATTATTTATTCTAAGAAAAAATCCATGAATGACTGGAGCTGCGAATTCTGTACAGTAAACCCCTGCTTACTTGCGGCACCCAAACATAAACAACCCAGCACGAGACATCACAGCTTTTTTCATGGCATTATATAATATTTTATGCATTTTGGTGCTAAACTGTGTATTCTGAAAATGTGTATTCTGTATCCAGCCTTTTTAAAATACATTGTGAACTAAATACAGACACCTAATTTCTCCTTTGAAAATACACATACTAAAAATTCAAATTTCTTAACATTCCAACTCTGTATCATAAGTAAGATCTTAAATTAGATTTTCACTTTACTTTGAGGAGTGCATTTAAATTATTTTGGGATACCTGATGTAAAATTCGATTTCTTCAACTGTCAAAAATCATGTCTCTCAGGCTGTGTTTTAAGTTGGGACATGGATCCGTGAAGACTGGTCCCATGGTGGTTCCACGGTTTTATTCAGCTTGATCTAGTAAGCAAAGAGACAGGTTCAGAAGGTTCAGATGAGGACTGATGAGGACACCAGAAGAGGACAGCGGGACTTTGGGTACGAGTTTTATTTCTGTGCTATTTTAGAGGCTGCTAATGAGAGCAGATGGACCGGTCAAATGGTAACATGGAAAATTCTGACGAGGTTACAATGAAATTTCAACAAGAAGCCAAGGAGAAACTTGACAGTGGGTTTCATGCAAGAGCTAGCCATCAGTCACCTATCAGAAATATGATAAAGTTAAGTATATACTTCCTTGAAATAAAATCCATAATGAAACGCTTGTCAGAAGATCGTGACTTGGTAAGATCGCAAAGAATTGCATCAGGGAGAATCTGGATTTCACACCAGCATCTGCATGCACAACATGGTAAATATGCTCATATTTCTCTTAAGCCTCTATAGCGGGTGGCATGTTCAGAAATGCTCATTAAATAAAGTTTCTCACTGGCTCGCTGTGTGCGTGCACACACACACACACACACACACACGCATACAGACACACACACACACACACAAACATGCCCACACACACAGTTTCATCACTTTTCCACACTGGGGAAAGATCATGTTATTTCACTTCGAAGGTTCACTTTTATGATTAGATTCTTTGAAAAAATAGCTTTAAATAAACCAAATAATCTTTATATGCAATTCAAATTGAATTCAAACCCTTTTATGTCTAGAAACTCAGCTGAGATCAAAGCCTACTTTTCAGCATGTTTTGCAACATATAGCTTGAACACTGTATGTTAGATGTGTGTGTGTGTGTGTGTGTGTGTGTGTAATTTCCAAGCCAAGTATATTATTTATTCGCATGTAAATGTGTACCCTTATCGTACTGTCATATAAATCATTTCATGTTTTTAGTGAGCAGAACATCTAGGATAGACCTATACTTCTATTTGGGTGACGATTACTGTAATTTAGTGCATTTTTCAAAGAAAATATTCATCTCATGAGGAAAATTACTTGCTGTATCACCTTCTTGTAAGAAATTTATTTACACTGAAGTCGGACCATCAGACCTTCGCACATGCACACACAAATCACCACAAGCGATTTGTAAGGTGTACATTTGTGCATTATTGAATAATTCTTTGCATTCTAGACCAGACAAGTAGTCACTGAGTAAAATACCCCAAGGTTATTTATGCCAGATTAAAGAGGGGTGTATGATGTTGCTGTTATTATTATGAATAATTAAAACTAATATTATTATTGTCGTCATCATTTCCCTTCATTATAGCCAATCAGTTTACTTAACGAGTATAACTGTGTGAAAGAGGCTGTTGAATATGATAGAAAATTAGACAATTAGAAATATAGTGGAATATTGTGGGGAAAATGGTTCTCGAGGGTTTTTAAATGAAGGCAATAGAACTCAAACTCAGCACTCAAAAAATCATTTGAATGTCAATATGTTTTTTTTTTTTTTTCAGTTTACATGGTTCTATATAGAATCTTTTATAATCAATAAACCCTTGAAAAATCATTTTTAAGAATGTAAAGAAGACTTTCCAGATCAACTTGAGAGGGGCTATTGTTCAGGCAAAATATAGTTAGGGTGCAGGGTTTGCTTCATTTGCTTTTCTTGTTGTATAATCAAACTAATCTCTGTGGACAATAGGAGGGTCTATAGAAAAAAAAACACTTCACTATGGCGTAGCCATTTCAGTACACAACACATCCCCTGAGTTGACTTCCTGGATTACTTTGAGGACACTGAAAGAAAACTCCAAAAAGTGAACCCTAACTCTGTTTTGCCTGATCACTAGGAGGATGTGCAAACAGTAGCCCCTCTCAAGTTGGTAAGCAAAGTGGCCCTTAGAGTTGAGCCCAGTCTCACAAGTTTTTGTGAAGCCATCATGATATACAATCTATTCAAATACGAGCTGTGATCACGCTTCAGGCTTTTTTTTTTCGTGCTCACGACCCTATGTATTAGCGGTAAGTGGTGACTGAGGGACTGTACGAGAGAAATAACGAGTTGATTCCTTATCGTTTTTGTTTGCAAAGTGGTTAAACAGGTTGAAAGGCTGTGAGATGGGGAAAGTCCCTAATCCTAACCCTAACCCTAACACTAACCCTAACCCTAACCCTAATCCTAATCCTAAACCTAACCCTAACCCTAACACTAACCCTAAACCCTAACCCTAATCCTAATCCTAACCCTAACAGTCACCAGTTAGGACAGATACTGGTGGTGTTACACACTGCGCATTAAAATACATAAGGTAGTGAAGCGTTGTCCTAGCACGAAAAAAAGGCCTAAAACGTGATTGCAGCACATTTTTGAATCGATTTTATGTCGTGATGGCTGCACGAAAAATAATGAGATCGTGTTGTTGTAGTCGCGTGTGAACACAGTACAGAACACCCTCCATGTCACCAGCGAGTTGGAGCCGTCTCATTACCCACGACTCTTCTTGGTCTGTGGGGTTGGACATCAGCCAGTTTTGACAGAGAACCTTATGTAACACAAATTTATACCACAAATTTCATAAACCTTGAATGTGAATAGAGAGACAAAGTAGGTGGCATAAGCAGTCAAAAGCTCCATTTAGGCTTGGAGGGCAGGAAATGTGTGGTTAGTGAGAAAACCGTTACAGCAAAAGAACATTCAAGGAGCTTTCCAGGCCCAGTTTCCTCAAATTCAAGGACACACAGTTTGCTTTCCTTTAGCTTTCTCACTTGTTTGCTGTTGTTTTATTTGCATCATTTGACTTAAATCATTTACACATGCACATAACCATCACACTTTCATGTTTCAGGAGACACACATATAGAACGCAATGTTATTTTCAATGCTAACTTCAATGCAAAAAAAATATCAAAAGAACTTCAGGTTTTTTGACACAAACTACATAAATCCAACCACTTCCAGGGATGCATGTTTATTTATATCAAAAACTTTCAAAATCTTAATCATTTTTCCTCGGATTTTCAAGGATATCGAGGACCCATGGGAACTGTGAACTGTTCTACTGCAATGATTTGACCACATTGTTTGTTGATTACACAGTCTCTTTCCACAGTATATGGAAATTCTTTTGAGTCGGCTCCTGTTAAATGACTATGTTTTATATTTTTTTTCTTTAGAACTTATCAGTGAGAGACTCCGACATGTAACCTGGCATACGCCTATTCACAAGTTTTAAAGTGCATCATTTTGTGCTTTTATTTTCAGTGTACTTCGTTGTCACTGGCCTTGTTTACATGCAACGGATGTAGAGTCATTGGTTGTCTATTACAATAAGTAGTGGTTCCCAATGTTTTTTTGGTTTTCAGTATCCTCTTTACCTTCAGAATCCAGCTTTGTCTGACTATAGCATTTTGCCTAAAAACTGCAACAGAAAACTGTCTTCAGTAAGAGTGTTTGACCAAATGATCTTATAGTTTGAAGAATGTAATTTCTGTTTCAAGAAATGAGCCAAACCAACGGAGAAAAACTGTAATAAAATATGGAGCTGTTGGGTCATCAAATACATATAGATTGATTTTCTTGATGAACTTCAGTCAAGTTAGTAAAAGTCTGCAGGTATGTTGGATGGGAAGCATGCTAATGCTAGCAGTGTTAGCACAGACAACTGAAAAGCATGCCAAAACTCATTGTGTTCTGAAATCACAGCTGTATTTGTTTTGTTTACTGGAACACTTTTGCGATTTAAAGTGTCTGAAATATTTTGATGGGATTAAAATTTTTAAAAATGTTTATTATATTTAAGTTTGATGTAGATGTTGTTACTAGTTTACCTAGCACAAAAAATAATTGCCACAGCCACTTTTGATTGAATACATTGTATTTGCATTCTTTTTTCTGTATTTAGTTTCAAATTTATTTGGCTCAAGCTCTTGAATTCTTTGTATTGAATGTACTTTCAAAAATATTTATTACAAACCAGAGCATGATAAGTTGTGCCCCACTCTCCCCTACGTATGGATTCAGGATAGCCTCAGTTCTCACTACGAAACACAAATGTATTTAAAATGTGCTTAACCCTACCTTCATTTACCCCTGAAAATACACCAAACCCCTTAATTTGAATTAAGTGACCGTTAATTTTTTAAACTGACCCCTTAATTTTACCTTAAAAATTAGATTTAAGGCATGAGTGTGAAACCCCTTTATCTTAAATTTAAGGTGTTAATTCAGGAGGCTCTCTTATTTAAGGGGCAAATATGAGGGGGAAATTCAGTAGTTTTACCCCTTAATTAGCCTTAATCTGTGCACCTTTTCCCTAAATTAAAGTAATTAAGGCAAAATTAAGATAATTTTAAATGGTAAAATTAAGGGGTTTGGCTTCGTAGTGTCTATGTGACAGTAGGTTAGCAAATTAAACACACTTTTGTCACTTTGTTTGGACAGACACACCACTTGTCCAAAGTGGTGCTACGGTGAAAGAGAGTGTTTGGCGAATAATGACCTCAGCAAACAAATTAACTTGCAAGGCAATGAAGATAGGGAAGCCTTTAAACATTTTGCCTGAAAAGATATTATTTATAGTTACAGTGAGTTCACACACTTACACACACACACACACACACACACTCTAATTCCATTACAGCTACATTTAAGAGGATACTGCAGTTTTTAAACTGCAATATAAAGACCTCAGCCCAAAGGTTTCCAGCCACTTTGCCACAGAACATTTGCTAATGGGCTATAAAATATGGCTGATGAGTTAATTTTCTGTTCAGACAATAATTGACAGTAATTCTATTGGTAGTATTTATCATATACAGAAGGGGATTCTGTGTATGATATAGCACATTATCATACATAGAAGGGGATTCAATGTCCTTCACAGAAATGGAAAACAAAATAAGAATGAGTAAAATATAACATAGAATAAAATAAAACAATGAGAGGGATAAAAGAAATAAAAGAATACATAAAGGAAAATTAAGGAGACAAAACACATTGATTGATTGAAAAAGTGAATCTCATGGCTGTAAAAAAAAGTTCTTTAAAAAACTGTGCCTTAAAAAAACTGCTATTTAATGAGTATATCTGATGTATCGCCCAGCTCTAAGATGATGTACCAAAACAAAAATATATGAAATAAACTCATATTAAATAAATACATTGCAAGTTGGTGCCATTGTGATTGTCTCCCACCTCTTAAAATATTTAATTGATTGCATTGTGCAGGTTTATGATTAGTTATAGTGTCTTATGTAGAAAAGTGAAAACTGCAGCTGTTTCATGCCCTCTGACAAAGGATAAACAGTGATTCAAAATGTTTATTTGACTCATAGTAGAAAGACTTAAAAACTGGCTAGACTTGCATCTTTAACTCAAGTAACTCACACACACACACACACACACGGAATGAATAGTTTGTACATGTCTTGCTTTACAGTATGCACAGTACTGTATACTGTAATGTCTCCTATACAGTAATTCCATCACTGACTGAGTACAAACCTGTTTTCCCTGCGAAAGGTTTGGATGATGGAGGAGACTGTAGAGCGAGGCACATAAGGCTGCACTCGGCGACCTGCCTCTGCCAATGTGAGGCGATGGTTGACAACATGGTCTATAATTGTGGCCCAAATTTCATCCGGGACAGCATGGTGTCTTCCTGCTCCTCGGCCTCTTCCCCCATTCCACCACCACACATCCTCACTCCTCCTCCTCCTCCTCCTCCTCCTCCTCCGCCTCCTCCGCCTCCTCTTCTTCTTCTTCCTCCCCCTCTTCCTCGAGCAGGAAGTTGCCCTTGTTCATTTACTTGGCGAGGTACTTACATGTTCATACTGCAAATGGTACTGGCCCTGGCCAAGCTCTATATATACATGTTTGGCAGCATTCACAATCATAGACAGCACCTGTCAGGTAACTAAACAAACTGTTTGGTTGGTCATCTGAGATGTGGGAAACTCCTCCTTCGTTAGTCAAGTTCTAATTTCACCTGACTGTCAATTACTGCCATGAAGTCACCAAATGTTCCAAGAAATTCATATATGGTGTTCATGGTATTAAGTTCTTGACTAATTTTGACAATTGAACAGACTATTTTGCATATAACGACTTACACAATGAAATCATGCTGATATGTTTTGGAGAGAACAACCATTAGACTGAGAATCAACCAATCTGTTTAGATCAGCAAGATCTATTTATTTGGAAAATGTGCTAAATGTTAGCTCCTTGTGCTAACTATAGGCTACTTGTACATAACCATTTGCAAAGATGCACTGAGACACTTGAGACATGTACTAAGACATTTGCAATTTGATGAAATCAATGAGAAATACCATTCTGTTGTGAACAATTGTGAGGTGGTTTGGAGATTTGTCCATGTTATTTTGAGAATGTCATTTCTATTTCAAGAAATGAGCCAAACCAATGGAGAAAAACGGTAACAAGTTGCCAAAGGCCTGCCAGTCTCTGTTTTATTGTGACAATTTATCTCTTAGGATGTAAGTAATTACAACTGCAGAACAAGCCCATTTGAAATAGCTAAGATAAGTTATTTATTGTGCAAAAAACACCAAGAATACAAAATGGCCAAACACAAAAGCAAGCTTCTGAACCATGTTAAGTCACGCAAGCTACGCTATTTCAGACACGTACTGCATCAAACGAATGATACCATTGAAAATAGCGTTATAACAGGGCTTGTGGAAGGGACCAGAGGAAGAGGCAGACCACGAATGAATTGGATCGACAACATCAGAGCATGGACTGGCCTGAATGGCTATAACCTTCTCAGTGCCGTACGAGACAGGGGACTTTGGAAAACACTCACTCATCCATGCAGCCTATCATTGCGAAGCAATGACGGCGCAATGAAATGAATGAAATAACACCAAGCATTAAGTGTTACGTTGTATTTAGCTTGCAGTACTCACTTCCACACTTTGCATTTGCAGCTCCGTGAAGTTTGGTGATTTACCGGTGATTTAAATCTTCTGGTGTAAGCTGATAAATTGTGAAGGTATCAGCAAGAAACTCAACTCCAGGGCCAGAGTTCACTTCAAAAGTTTCCAAGATTATTTAGCTAAGTAATGTTAGCGAACAGTGAGGCTAAAAGGGCTTGCTAAAATAAAAAATAAATGAATAACTTCCAACTGACCCCTATATTCTTTCTGTATTCACTGTATTTCGCCTCCAAAATGTGATCACTTAATAAATTTGCTTGCTATTTTAGAACATAAAAGTTAAACATCTAGCAAAAATTATTGGGATAAAATTAGCTCACCTACATTTATCACTCCATGGAACTTCCAGAATCTAACTGCATTTGATGAGATCATATTCAAATAAACAACAAAATAGAATTCATCGCTTCAAATATCCATTACCTGATAGATAAATAAATAAATATATTCAATTCATATGTAAGAGCTACAACACAAAAGCACCCCAATAAATTCCCATGCACGGTTAGCCTATATGAT
This sequence comes from Hydrocynus forskahlii, assembly GCA_037974365.1. NCBI lineage: Eukaryota > Metazoa > Chordata > Actinopteri > Characiformes > Alestidae > Hydrocynus > Hydrocynus forskahlii. Next base: position 8,151 of record JBBPCX010068947.1, read on the forward strand.
GGCCACGCAGCAGCAGACAGGCTTGATGTATTTGTTTGTAATGATACCAAACCTTTAGTACCGTTTGAAATGTTCCATTCATAGGAGTCACGTGTTGAGCAGACAGCTAAAATAAAAATAAAAAAATCAGTGTTTCCAAGTGGTTTTGTGATATTGCGCACTATATTAACAACTGACCAGTTCAGCCTATTATCACTAGTTTTCAGCTGCTGTATAAGTGCTCTGTTCTCATCTGTGAGTACAGTTGGGTCAGTTGCAGCCCAATATAGACATTCTCTATAAATCTTTCACATGTGGCCCAGAATCCAAATGCCATGAAAACTCTGAATGTAGTTTGTAACAGCTGCGCCAGTTTTGGCCTAATAAAGAAATGCCAAACAAACATTTTACATGCTGTGCCGTATGTGGGCCAGAATACAAACACCATAACAAAAAGTGCATTGCGGGCCAACTGTGACCCAACTGCAACCAGCCACACGAACGTGCAGTCGGGTCACTGTTGGCTCGCAATATACTTTTCACTGCCATAATTGATCCATAAGTGCCATAAGAGGGCCATATTTGGCAGAGCATCATCTGCTTTCTAGTTATTTTATTATAGATCTACAGTCAGACATCTCGTGCCATCCATCTCTTTTCAAGGAAGATGGCTCACTTCTCTTCACTTAAAAATTCAAAGAAGTTACATGTTTTGATTATAAATATTTTGTTTTGTGATACTTGATAATCATTTTCTGTCTTTATCCAGTCTGGCACAATGGAGATTGTCACACCACTAATGTTTTTCAATGACTGTTAAGAGGAATGCCTTTTTCAGTGTCGTGAAATCAGAAGGCAGTGGGTTCAAATCCCAAGATTGCCAGTGGGTACCACTAGTCCCCACACACCGCATTCCTGGCTTCCACTGTTTCACTTGCTGAATGGGTTAAATTTAGAGAACAACTTTGTGTCTTTTACATTGTGTGCTGTGACGTGTTTATGTATGACAAAAGGACACTTTACACTTACTCTTCAAGTAAGTGATTAAATATTATTTTCTTGAATTTGGAAAAACAATGCAAACGGACCTGCTTCAGCTCTGTAGGTGTTGTATGTTCAGTCTGTGAACTTGCGTAAGCCTCTATCACAATCCTGCATGTGTAATTTCAGTTAGACATCCCAGCAGGCAAAATATTTTGCTTGTGAGAGGTGTCATACTTCCCTAAGAGGAAAACAGTTTTAATAATTGATTTAAATAATCTAAACCTGTTTTCCCGAATTGATATGAGTAAGAATGCACTACTTAATTGTGCAGAGTGCCCTGCATACTGTCTCGCACATGGAGGGTATATTTAGGCCCTAAAATTGCTTTAAAAAATCCAAAGAATTTGATCTCCTAGTGTGTTCTCGAAAGCAACTTATCTGCAGTATGTTTACCCGAGCTCGATATGTTCATCCATGGGTAAACCTACAATGAACAGCTTGCTGCGCTCTCAGAGAATAGATCAATTCTGTAGTCAAACGGAGGTTTCTCCCACACAAACGACCTTGTTACCAGGGCATCTGCCGAAGATCATTAGCTCAGTTTTCATCAATCTTTAGGGTTTAGAGCAAATCTGATCACATTAGTTGACACTAACAGCTGAAGAAATGCTGTTTCCCATCATTTGTGCTCCTTTGAAATGCACTCTTGGTTAAGATGTCATGCTGTTGAGCTGTTGGCTGTTTGGGAAAAAAAGAAAAAAATTTAGACTGATTGGAGAAGGAAAATAATACTAACTGGCCTTTGGAAACTGAGGTGGGAGACAGAGGAGGGGGAGACAGCAAATCAAAGAGAGAAGATAGATAGTTAGATAGATAGATAGATAGATAGATACATAGATGATAGAAACTGCAAGAAAGAGAGGAGAGAATGGAATGGACAGATACTTGTACTTGGTCTCCGAAAGGACATTTTGCCACATTAGCAGCCGAAGAACTTGGGATCCCAACTTCGGTCATGGCCAGTTTCCCGCAGTTTGGAAGTCCTTCATCCCAAACACACTCACTAAATCTATCAATTAACAGGTGAGTTAAACCCAGGTGTGCTTGAGCAAGAAAATTGCAGTGCAAGACACCAGTCCTTCCAGGACAAGAGCTGGGAACCCACCTATAGATCCTTCAAAAACAATGACACTACATAAAATTACTCTTGCTAAGTGAGTACAGTACAGTGTTTACATTATAGTTTAGTCGTATGGTTTAATGATGAACATATTGACCAATGTGCGCTCAGATCTCTGGGATTTAAACCTCTTTACTTTGATTTCCACTGAAAATTAAGGATATATTCTCCTTTGACATGTGAAACTAATATTGTAGAGCTATAAGGTTTTCATAAACATTACAAAAAGACATTCATAAACATTGCCCAGTTGAGGCCAAGTGTTTTTGCTGTCAGTGAAGTTTTCTCCTGTATGCCTAATGTTTAGTGTGCCAGTAGCCTGTAGGTTTAAAGTCAGTTCACTCTCCAGAATTCATACTGTTGCTGGATATTTTGTGTAGGAATCAACGGAAAGCCCAGCTGATAAATAACATATAAAGCTTTAGATGCTGAAGTCTGCCATTGATCTGGCATAGAATTGCCACTATTCCATTCTTTGGCATTTTGGTACAGATTACAAAGCACTGCTCCATTGTAGACCTCATAGGGAGTATGACCTTTACCCATGAAATGAAATAGCAGTTGTGGATATTTCCTGTTGTCTGATGTTATCTTTTTTTTTTTTTATCTCATTGGTGTCCAAAACCTTAAAAGTATCACCAAAATAGTGGCATTACAGATGAAAGCAAAAGTGTAATTTACTTTTAATGTAAATTGGTCTAAAGCATTTTTTATTATTCACAATTTTAGAGCATTCTTATTGGCTTATTCATCATGTTTCACACAATGAAAGAGTGACTGTTGTTTTTAAATTGTAATATCAAAAAATGGTGATGCATACTTTTCCTTACACAGCAACTATATGCATGCGATTCATTTTGCATACATTTTCTACTCTGTAAAAAGTAAAATTCACTTTAAAGGAATAGCCCAGTGTTTTCCTGGCCTTGAACAAAACATTTATTAAAACACACACACATAAAGGGCAGGTATTAAAGCAAGTACAACAAAATGCATCAAAAGTATTGATTGTGGCAAGATAGAGGTGGTAGATGGAGATTAGATTGAAGTAGATAGAGATTAGTATTGAGAGTTCTCTGGCTGTGTAATGTGTGTACAGCATACATTCTGGATGCACAGCATGTTGACACCAAGCGGCAAGCACGGCCAGCAGCCGAGACGCAGAGGAAGAAAGAGCAGATAAAAGATAAGGTGGGGTCCATGCAGAGCTTTTACATCCAGAGGAGTGTGACAGAGAAAGCGAGACCGCAGGAGGAATAACAGAGAAAGAGAGGGAGTGAGGATGTTTGTGCTGTTCTGCCAGCAGTGTGGACACTTGTTTAAAGTACATCAGCAACAGTGGAGTCCCACTGCCACCTCGAATCACTACTGACACTAGTGCCTAAACACACACACACACACACACAATATCTATCTCTCTCTCTCTCTCTCTCTCTCTCTCTCTCTCTCTCTCTCTCTCTCTCTCTCTCT
>JBBPCX010068948.1:0-11763 GCA_037974365.1 Hydrocynus forskahlii
TCGGACCTGGACTCTGTAAAGCTGCTTTGTGACAACCTGGTTGTAAAAAGCACTATATAAATAAAACTGAATTGAATTAAATTGAATTACTAATTGATACATTCATGGATTAATGAATGATTTAAAAAGCTTCTTTTTCAGCACTTTTTGAAGATACACACACCTTGTTTTGTACACAATGGGGTAAATCCTTTGTAATTACAATTAAAAGGATGGGAGACAGTAGCAGTGATTAATACGCAGTTTGTTGGGAGGGAGTCATTTTAACCCCCAGCTGGTCACTAAAGGTACACCACATGTGTTTAACAGCAACGGCTGCTAATGGTAAAGAGCACCCTACATAAACCTCACACACACGACTGGAATGTGTGGTATGTGTGTGTGTGTGTGTGTGTGTGTCCTAGCAACACTTTGAATGGTTGCCAAGGTGACCGTGCTAGCAAACATGGCTGTCAATCCCCCCCTGCTGTGGCTTTATTAGAGGCCTTCCTTGCACACAGGAAATTGGTTCAGTGTGCGACATCCGCCATGAGCTGAAGAACTAAGTGGTGAATGTTGCCAGCTACTATGGGAGTGTATCTTACCCATAACCCCCTGAGAGGGGCGGTATCCACTGGTGACAGCTCTATATACTATCGGTGCAGCATTTCTCATTTCTCAAACATTGGAGAACTAAAACGTGTAAACGATAAGTGTTAATGCTAATGTTGCTAACTAACGTTGCTCTTCAAAACAAAGAGGTCTTTAAAAACAAAGAGGTCATTCACATCACGCAATTGACATGGGGGTAATGGGGGTGGTTAGCTCTGTATTATCTTCAGCCACAATTGCCTGCCTGGTCAGGCTATTTCTGATTTTCCTGATTTCCCATGGGTGCGAAATGTGGGTTTGGTGTGAAATGTCTGTCATGACATGAAATGTCTTTCTGGACATTCATTGTAAAGATGCATTCATGGCAGCTGTGGTGAATGGAACCAGACACCAACACAAACTACAGCCATTTTAGCTGCTGTTGACCCCCAGTGAAGCTCCACATTTCTTCTGAGTGAATGGAAAATGCGAATTGTGACTGCGTTCTAATGCTCAGAGAAGCAGGGGGCATGGGGGCCACTACACAAGTGGACACAGAGACAGATAAGTCAGAGAATCAGAAAAAAACCTGTTCAGCAGAAAAATGGCTGGCTAACTTAACCTGTCACACTGCAACACTGGACATTACTTCAGGCTCGATATGAACACATTTTCCACCAGAAAAATTAAGATACAGCCTCAAATTGGATAACTGAGCTGACCAGCAGCACTAAAACAAGCATTCTTCGGCCGATTGTTTCTTTATAAACCACAACAAACAGTGACATCTTTTTTTTTTTGTAAGTGACCTGAGCTTTAGTGCCTTAAACATGGGTACCGGAAGCATTTTTAATGTGGGATCTACATCTCAGCCGTCGTCCGGGGGTGGGGGTGTCGTGGGATGCGTGTGCAGCTCAATGTCTGAAACAAAAAGGGGTGGTGAGAAGGGTGGGTGGGTGGTGGGGGTGTTGGGGCAAAATGAATTATTTTGAAAATGGTACAAGTGCCCATGGTCTTAAAGGCTGTTTAGGAGTCTAAGAAGAGATTGTTTCTGCAATTTTGCTGATCAATTTTCTTTGTGGACTATTTTACCATTGTGGACTATTATGTGCCCCTCCGTCATAAATGGGTTTAGTTTTAGGTCAAAAGCTTCTACGTCTCATGCATCAGGCATCACCTTCAAAACCATTTTACATTCTGTAAGGGAGCTTTTAGGGGCAGATGTCTGGTTCTATTCACTGTCCACTTTCAATTCAGACTATTTGAGTTTCTAAGAGTTTTGCACCATAAGCTAAACACTTGTGTCAAAATGTTTAATTACTGTTAGAATTCCCCTTAAAGTATACATAAACAGGTTGTTGATGGACTGGAGGCTGGGGGACAGGAAAATATTAGAGGAGAGTGGGGTGAATTGTGCCAGTTTTTACTTAAAGTGACTTTAAAGCGAGCCCATGACAGTAATGCTTCCAACTAAAATATGTACATATATTTCAGGATGTGGTGCATCCCTGGGAACAATCAATTTGGATCTGAAAAATAGTATTTAAGTACAGTATAGTATTTAAGCTTTCTGAAAAAAATTGGTCTCGTGGCACAACTTACCCCCGGTGCGGGGTAAATTGTGCCATTGGAGAGAATACATTGGGGTAAATGGTGCCATTGATCATTGAAGTAAAACAGTATATTTTGATCTCAGAAACTGTAATTCTATATAAAAGCTAGACAAATTCAATACAAGATTGCCCATTTATGGTTTATTTAAAGTTATTTTACAACATCAAAGGCCAAGAACTCCCTCATGTTGTGCCCTTTAAAGGCTGTAAACCAATCATGTCCCGGAAAAGATTAAAATTTTCTTAGCATTATAAGCATTATTTGCATATCTCGTAATTTGTCCCTTGTTGAGCCATTGCAGTTTACATTCAGATGTACATAAGTTGAAGCTATATGCTCTAAATAAGTACCCAGTTTTGCTTCTCTGTGATCTATCTGCATGGTGATAACTGATAATGAGCATTTCCTGGGGAAATAATTGTTACTGTTCCCTATTACTTTCCTTAATAAATGCACACATAACCCAACCTGCTTTTTCCACTTTGATCCAGCTGGCAGGTCCCATCAAATACCAGTTCATGGCATTTCATGGGACTTAGACGGTGAAACATTGCTGCTAGTGCCTTTATATGTTCTGCCAGCTCTTTCTCCATTTGTTCATCAAAGACTTGATTGGCAAGTTATTTTATATCCTGGCCTTATTTCTTTTCTATCAATCTTTTTCTTCTCCATGTATTGTTTTAATGTCATCCTGCATATGTTCATCTGCCTCGCCACCTGACGAATGGACTTCCCCTTCTCCACTTCTTTCACTGCTCTGTCCATTTCCTCTAGAAGAGTGGAAGCCCTGTTTGTCTTCTTTTTATTACTCCATGGCATGATGGTCTATTTCTATTTTTGGTCTAAAATTACAAATGCCACATAGTTTTAGAGATAAAATGTAAGAATACAATGTGCAATTATAATAAAATAATATGTTTAAAATATTCATAAGTGTGAGTGAGGCACAATTTACCCCAGGCCCTTCGGTACAAATCATCCCAACCCTACCATTTTGGAAAAAATGCATCATCCAGCAATTTTTGGCTAACATCGTGCTAGCTGTATAGACTCATAGTGTAAGTTACCAAAGCCCTAGAACTTGTGAATGAAATGTTTTCAAACGTGTCTATAACTTTGCAGACACAACAATCAAAAAACCTTGATCATAGAAATTTTACTTTGAAAGGCAAAAAACAGTTTTTTGAACTTAAATGTGCCTAACTCCCCCCCCAGCACAAATCACCCCAGTTTCCCCTACCATAAAACTTTAATATTATAATTAAACTACTCCTTAATAAGTTTCAAGGACGATGCCTTTAAGATGTAGACTTTGGGCTCAGACAAAAGAGATTAATCCGAGAGTGGTTGGCTTGCAACAACGCCCCCTTCAGAATGTGCTTGAGTATTACCACCAGGCCAGTGAACCTTGCTGCTGCACAGCAATCTGTTTTGGGCTCCGGTGGGTGTGTGCGCGGGTGCAGCAGAGTGAGGGCTGGCATGCGGCAGCATCTGTGCTTGACCGAAGTACGCTTTGACGGTGTTGCGGACGTTAGTTGGCAGTCGGATGCGTATGGTGTGGCGGAAGGTCCCAGGGATTTTGCTGGAGGATTTGACAGACAGGTCAGGCTGGTTAGCATGACCGGGAGAGACACTAACACTGTTGCTAATGTCCACTCTACTGATGCTAACAGTGTGGCCCATGCTGGCAGAAGTGCTAATGTTAACCACATTGCTAGTGTCACTCTTGATAACATCACCTGCACTTTGGCTAATGGCCTTGCCATCGCTAACGACCTCGTCAAGGTCTCGGATGTGGCAGCTGCCGTCAGCAGAGGCAGCGCTGCTGAATCCACTGCTAGCATCATCTTCTGTTGCCTTGCTAACACCAGCATCATCAAACACACAGGCTTCCGTTTTTGCAACATCTTCATTGCTAGATGTTGCCGAGCGTAGCACCAGTGGAACATTCTGTCTATAAAACAGGGTTTGCGGGATGCTGACCTGTGCTACGCTACCTGACTTACTTTCCGTCTCCATGGTAACCATCTTTTCACCACGCACGACATCTTGAGCCCCCAGAGTTTGTTTGAGTGCCACATGGCCCACAGTGGGGAAGAAAGTGATTTTCATCCTGTTCACCCTGTCTCGTCTTGAAGGTAGCATTGGGGATTGGGGGTAAGCAGATGTTTGTGCTACGTGTGCATCAGAATTCAAGTGCAGCCTCTCCAGATGAATCTGGGCAACAGATGTCTCTCTTTGGTTTTGGCTGTGGTTGTGTATTTGTGTATGTTCTGGGCAGGGCTGTGTACATGAGAATGTGTGTGAGAGCTCCAAGTCCCTGTTCTCATTTTCAGGTATCAGCTGGTGTAGGTCTTCCTGTGAGATTCCTTCATCCCCAGATGTGTAGGTGTGACAAAGTCGTTGAGGGTCACCCCAGCCTGGGCATGTATCGACAGAGCTTATGCAACATACAGTCTGCTCAGCGCCAGAGACAGGGACATGGATATCCTCTTTTTGCACAAAGTCCCCTTCTAGGTCACTGGTAGAGTTTTCAAAGTTACAGTTCTTTCTCTCCTCTCCTAGTATCTCTGCATCTTCTCCATCTATCACCTCCTCTCCCTCCACCAGAGTGTCTCTAGACCCCTTTTTATTCATCCCACTCTCCACATCATTATCCTTCACTGTTGCTAGGACTCTACTAAGTCTTCCCCCCACTGTTTTCTCTTTATCTTTCTCTCTCTCATCTTCATCTGTGCCCACCTCCCCAAGGGCCGTTTGACAGTTGCAAGGAAAGTCACCCTCTCCAGTTAGATTCTGTTCATGTCTCATCTCTGCCTCCTGGTCTTCAAATGTGAAAGCCATCTTCCACAGCTTCCTGGGCATCTCCGGTGTTAGTGAACGCAGTCTGGCAGCAGCTCCAAACAAAAATGGCCGGGATTGATTGTCACTGGGGCTTGGGATCGGCTCGGTAGAGCCAACTGACATAGCGCTGTCCAGCGAGCTGAGGGAGGATGTGGTAGTTGTAGATGAAAGACTGGACATGCTAGCAAGCCTCTGAGCCGGATGCCGGAAGCGGGTTGAGAACTGTGGAGATTTCCAGAAAGCATAGCGTCCTTTTCCTGCAACGCCTTTGCGAGCCTGCAGAAGTGGGCTGAATCCTATCAGGTCTTGTGAAGGGCCGGTTTTACCATGCGTCATGGCATTATCACAGCTGGACTGGCGGAGAACAGGGACGTGAAGTGCAGCTTGTGTTCCAGGAGTTGCCGAACACATTGAAGGTTCAGAAAGGCATCGACTGCGAGACAAACTGAGCTCTCCAATGCCAAGTGATGAGACAGATGCGCTGGATCGTGATGCTGTAAGGTTTAGAGTCCCACAGCTGTACGCTCCGTCTGCCGCTGCCATGGTGATCTTGAAGGGATGCACCTCTCTGTGGAGAGTCGTTAGAGGGAGGAAGGCATCAAGGTCAGGAGAGTGGAGTGGGGAGTAGAGATCCTGATCTGTGTCTTCTGAAGAGGAGTGGAGGAGGAACGAGGCATCAGCTGGAATGAAGAAAGAAAGAAAGAATGACAGAAAGAAGAACAGATCTGTTGTTGATCATATGTCACACAGCAGAAAAAAATCACACCAGAAACAATCATAAACAAACATAATCAAATCCTTAAATCTGATCTGGTCAGGAATGGGCATCCAAACCATTTTAGTGGAACCTAAGCCTTTCAGCTTATCCACTTTCTCAAGCTCTTGCTGAGGTTTTGCTGAATATTCCGAAGCACACGTTCACTTCTTCTGCTTGTGAGGTGTTTTACTACCCAAGGCATTGTTTTTTTTTATCTGAAGGTATTTCTTATGGTCTTCTTTCAATTCTCTGTATTGTTCTTTGTTTGGTTTTACAGAGGTGCAAACTTTTCTACCCCCAGGGCTTTCCTGGTATGCACCTTTGAAAAAATGCAGCTTTGCTGGAGTGGTCCTACAGGAGCTTGGGTGTCACATGTTATTTCAGTCATGCCACGTTTTCTAAAGCCTGGTCTACTGAGACACAGTTTATCTTGTGTTGCCATGAAACAAATCATGCTCCCAAGAATAAATACACTGCAGATGATAATTTTGTCTTCCTGGCAGATGGACATCATCACTATCTCCCAATCAGCAACAAAAATGCGCTACACATTTTCAAGACATTCCTTTGTAAATCTCCTAGATATTCCTATTTACAACATGTCATGAAACACTCGACACTAATTTTGTTTATTAATTTCTGACACAAAGCTGAGGAGTTCTGTGTTAAGTGCAGATTCTATGCTTTCAAGTGAGGGTGTTTTATCTTGGTTTGAATTCAGTGAAAATTTTTTAATACATTTACACATTTTTGTATATAGCATAGTGCATTTCATATTGAGTTTTTTTGGTATTATTTAGACTTTATATTTTTTATTATTCTTGTCTCTGTGTCTCTGTGTGTCTGTGTGGTAAGCAATTTCCACCGGAATCCCAGAAGAAATGTGCATTTAACCCATTCACCAGAGTGAATCAGTGGGCTGCCAACGATGTTGCCATGAAACAGTGTGTGGAGATGGTACCTTGCTCAAGGGTACCTCAGTGGTGCCACTGGCAGTCCTGGAATTTGAACCCATGACCTTCTGATCACAGGGGCAACTCCCTAACCACCAGGGTACCAGCTGCCCTTGAATTGTCTTGAATTGCAGAAAGAAAAAACATGTTTGCAATGTTTCTTGACATTCACACTAAGTGAGAGGAAAAAGATTATTAATGCAACTCGACATATAACTAACAATTTAATTAAATGTGTAACTGTGTAATTATTCATTTTGTTAGATTGTAATTGCAACTTGCAATGTAATTAACAATGTTATTCAATACAGAATTATGTATTCCCAAAACTGGTTAAATAACGCCCTGAAAACGAAACACAGATGCCCTGCCGTGGAGTTTAGATCTCAGTTAAGTTCAGTTTCATACCATCATTTTTGTGCTGACCTGAGGGGTCGTCTGTTTCCTGTGCTGCCTTCAACAGCATGGCAAACGCTCTTTCCATTTCATCGCCAAAGATGGCCGGGGAGCTTTCTATCAGGAACTGGACGAGTGCAGCCACCTGGACACCGGCAGTGGAAAAATAGCAGAGAAAACAAGTGTAAACATGAAACAAATCACCAGTGTCAGCACACGTCACCGGACCAGCACCGGATCTGGCTTTAACCCTATCCCACCTAACATGTCTTACAGTCAGAATATCTTCGTTCACCCTACAGCTTGTCAAAATTCGCCCCCAGAGATGCGGGGCTGCAGCCATGGTACAGTGCAGGGTGGGTTTTTTTCAGTGTCATTTCTGCTTTGGGAACAGGACCATTGCTGCATGTATCTGGGGAAGTAAAAGATCTGTAAACACATGGTTTAATTTTTGCAGTTTTAAAATGTTTATATTACCTGAATTTGGAGTGCAATGGGAATGTATAAACCTCTCAGCGGCACTGGCAGTTCATTGGTAGAATTATTGCCTGCCATGAGGTGTCTCAGTTTGATTCCCATCCAAGTTGTTTTTTAGCAAAAACAACACTAGCAGAATAGCTAGAGCATCACGGCGTAGGGCCACTGACCAAGTATCCATGTTTGATGACTAAGTACTAATTAGTCACCCTTATACCAGTTTTTAGTACAAGTGGGCAGAGCCCCCTGAGGTCCCCTACAGCAATGGACCTACTAATGAGTGAGTATACTAGTTCTGTGTAAATTTGCCTTCCTGCTCGTACGAAGCAAACTACATCCAGATTGTCTTCCCAGATCGTCACTGTCAGCAGCCAGACATCTGTATTATTATTCTATCGTTGATATAGAAAGGACTCAACTTGACACTGATAGTGTCAAACACAGTTGCTTTGTAACCCTTTAATAACTACGCAAAATGTAGCAACTATATCTACTCTCCTTCTTTGATTTGGGGATTTCTCCTTATTGTTCAAAATGTAAAGATGCACAGCAAGGATCACTGCATTCAGCAAGACCTAGTAAGACCATTAAGACCACCCTTTTGTGCTGCAGGAACACACCTGACACTTAAACTGGAACATCAGTTCCATTTACATGTTCAAAATGTTCAAAAATGGTTTAGATATTACATCAAATCAAATTGGCTCCATGCAGTTACTTGGAAAATAAGTAAGGTTTTGGCAGCTTCTCTGCATTTTTCACACCCCAGGGCACTATTGGTGGTGCCTCTAGATGCAGGGGAGGGCGGCTCAGAGGAATGAAAGCGATATTTCCTTGTGCCTGTGCTGCATTTTAAGTGCACTGATGGCAGTTATTTATTTTGTCTGGTTTGGAATATTAACAACCTGTTTATTAAGCAAATGTGTGTGTGAGTGTTTGCAGGTTGCCAGCCAACATGCTCCTCCAGAAGATTTCAGAGTGTAAAAGATTTAAGAGCTTGTTAAGGATGTATAGAGTCACCCAAACCCCCACTGCAGGAAGGCTCTTGATACTGTGATGTGCAATTTAGGCTGAAACAAGCAATTCCACTGCATCTGCCATCAACCCTCAGACATGTCTGAAGATTTGGAAACCCTTTTCCTGCCTTTCTGCATAAATATGACAAAAAACATCATTTGAGTAGTCCTACAAATAATGAAAGACAACCTAATTAAAAAAGGAGACAAAAATATTATACTTAGTTAATATGATCAAAATGATCAAATATGACATATCTGTCAGCAGAAGAAGTGTGGGAGCCTCTAGGATTAGCAGTTAATCTGAAGGTGAAATTAGAGTCAGGTCTTTTCAGTCAGCTGGATGATAGTCAGGTGGGAGTGGGTTTTATTTAAAGAACAGGGATCTATCAAAGTGTGATGTTCATAGCACAGATGTTGATGTTCATCAGACTGGAAAAGGTCACAAAACCACTTCTACAGAGTTTGGACTCCAACAATTGACAATTAGACAGACTGTGCATAAACAGAGAAACCAGGAGCAATCAACCAACAAAAATCAATCAAAGAGCATGGCATGTGCGCTAACTTAGTTCTAAAGTAATTTCTAAGCATCTAAAGGTCTCTCTCAATTTGGCTAATGTTAATGATCTTGTCCCCCAACCAAGAGAACGCTGAACAACAATGGGATGCCTGGCAGCATTGCAAGGAGAAAGCCACTGCTCTCTAAAACATGCTTGCCTGTCCACAGTTTGCTAAAGATGAACCAGAAGCTATTGGTTAAATTTTCTGTGGATATATGAAACCAAGATAGAGCACATGAGAAGTGTTTTGTCTGGAGAAAAGAAACAGAATAAGAATCTTATCCCATCTATGAAACGTGATGGTTTCATGGCTCTTTTTTCTGCGTCTGGGCCAGGACAGCTTGCCATTATTGGTCGAACAATGAATTCTGAATTAGCAGATTCAAAGGAACACCAGGACATTTGTCCATGAACAGGTCCTTAAAACAAAAAACATTTCTGGTATGATTACTGCTGACTTACTCTAGACACATTTTCCATCCCAGAGTAATGTACTGGTGTGTATCGTTTGTGAGTGTGTGTGTGAGTGCTACCTCCAGGTTGTTCTGGCTCTCTTGCTCTGCACTGCCGGGTAATGATTTCCACAGCATGTTGGGCGAGATGCACAACGCCAGATTAGCCGCTGTCATCTGAGTTACATCTGAGTGTGTGTGGATACGGTGGAGCATTCCAAAAACATAACACAGCAAGGAGCGGTTCTCCTGGGGCAGCTTCGCCAACACACTGCATGCACGCACGCACACACACACACACACACACACACCACACACATACACACACACAGGTGCAGGTCAGCAGGGGAGACCAAAAAGTAAACAAATAAACAAACATGTAAGCCAACAGACTGCAGGTGCAAAGAAAGAGAGAAAAGTAAAGAACTTGTAAATATAAACAAGAAAACCACCAAGAAAAAAAAATATATAAATATATATATATATATATATATATATATATATATATGTATGTATTTAACATATTTCCTCAATGACTGTATAAATGGTATATATGACATATACCCTAATTGACCGTTTTTAAATTTTTTCAACATTTTTCAGGTCACGTTTGAGCAAATAAGAACACCACAATTCATTAATATTGAAGCATACAAAAACTGTGATCTCTGGCAATTTACAGCCTTATATTTTCATACCAGTGTAGGTGACTGCAGATGTAAGTAGAAGGCAACGCTGTGCAATGTTGAGATGTGGTGGTTGCAGTCAAGGAAGGTGACAGTGTAATAAATATTTATGAGTAAATACAGGATGCAAGGTGTGTATTGACAGGAGTGTCATGAGTGGAGAGAAATCCAATCTCTGCGTTCATGTGTGTCAGTAAATACATAGTCCCAGAAGAGGTCATTGATGGCATGGCTGAGGTCCTTCATTATCTTCCTGGCCTTAGACCAGAGCTATCTACTGTAGATAGCTGATTAAGACCTCTACTGTTCCAGCATCGCTCTGCCCCTGTTCAAGATGCAGAGATGTGATTTTAATTCCTCTAGTGTGGAGGAACTCCAGTGATTCGCACAGAAGCCTGACCTCAACCCAACTTAGTGCCTTTGGAATGTGCCTTCTCATCCAGCTTCTCTTTTTACTGAATGGGCCAAATTCGCCAAGACACACTCCAAAAGCCTTCCTAGGAGAGTGGAACTGTAAAGGGGGCTCAACTTCATATTAATGTCCATGATTTCGGAGTGAGTGATCCAATGAGCTGTTGCTAAAGGTGTCCACATACTTTTGGCCATGTAGCTTGTATTTAAATAGCATGGCAATGTAAGGAAATGAACTCAAAGGGAGCATAAACATAAACATTAACATAAACATTAACAGAGCTGAGAAAAGGATTGTCAGACTGAGAGACACTAATCGATCTCCCGGTATTGCGCTAATGAAACCGGAGGCAGCGGAGGTGGAGAAATCTTTGGCAGCACAGTGGAGCAAGAACACGAGTAATCAAAGAGCACTGCACACCTACACCGAGTTGAGAAATGAGCACTCGCGGCCTGATGCACAGATAATTTTATGCCAGTTTCAGGAGCAAATCTGACGCATAATGCTCGCAGGAGAAATGTGAAACATGATTAAATGCCTATATTAGCATCGCTGTCTTGAAGGCACGCTGTTGAGTTCCTTTCAACAATGGAAGCAGTAAGAAGGGCCAGAAGAAGACTCAAGCTCTGCCGGGAGCTCCAAGTTCCTCCCACAGTCCGAAGACATGCACGTCAGGTGGATTGGAGATGCTAAATCGCCTCTAGGTGTGCGTGTGTGTGTGTGTGTCCTGGAATGAACCGGAGAGCCATTTAGGGAGCTGAGGTCGGCTCTAGCATCCCTCAGGTCCCTGGTTAAGACAAGTGGCACAGAGAGCAAAGGGACGACTGATCTTACCAAATTTATACACGTGTTCTTCACAGTTGTCATGACCACAAAATAGAGATAGGCTAATTAAGATTCTGTCTGTTTGTGTGAGAGAGAGAGTGAGAGGGAAGAGAGAGAGAGAGAGAGAGAGAGAGAGAGAGAGAGAGAGAGAGAGAGAGAGAGAAAGAAATCTCTTCACACATCTCTCCCTCTTTTCTT
>JBBPCX010068949.1:0-11760 GCA_037974365.1 Hydrocynus forskahlii
TGTGTGTGTGTGTGTGTGTGTGAGAGAGAGAGAGAGAGAGAGAGAGAGAGAGAGAGAGAGAGAGAGAGAGAGAAAGATAGAGAGAGTTTGAGTGTGTGTGTTTCCTGTTTTATGGCTGTAAAGCATCCTTGGGTTTGTGAAAGGCACTATACAAATAAGACCTCATTACACTGTACTAATTGGTATATGTTGAACCTTTATATTAATGTTTGTGAAAGTTCAGTCATGCTGTACTAAAGGACAGTATTAATAAGGCTACAGGACACTTACATAAGCCTATTATCACAGCTGACATAAACCTACATTAACGTTTCTAAAGGGCTGTTCCAACAAGCATTAGATATCTAAATGCTGCTTGATAGAATGAGCCATTTTAAATGTATATGTAGGTTCATGTCAGTTATTTTTAATATCTTATGTATGTATGCACAAACATAAATATATACATTTTATATTGTGACTAGGCAAGGCTAAATTTCTATGGGCTGAGTAGGAGGATATATGTAAATGGGTTTTATGACATTAGTAATACAATGACTTGATTTTTTTTCAGGTATGTGGACTGGGGAGTCAGGGGCTTGAGCTTTGTCTATATACAGCAATAAAGCATTTTATAACCAGAATAGGAGAAAATGCGTTTATTAAACTTGATTAGTTTGCACGAACTCTTCCGCAAACTCGTTCCCCCTCGTATCGTCCCGTTACTGCGCCTGTCTGCACGAAAGCCTTCAGTACAAAAGGCGGTTTTTAAGATGGAACCAGACATGAGTACAGTGAAAGCCGAGCCTCAGGCTACAAGGTCAACACTGACTCATTTCACACCTGGTTTACCCTGTTTCGGCCCTTGCAGAGTACATGTATGTGTGTGTATGCATTTCCCCTGTTAAGTCTGCCTGTCAATCATCCCTGTTTTAGAGTGGGCTTTTCTCTGCCTTTCTTGCTGTACTTGAATGCACACCATAAACCTACAACACGCCGTAAAAAGAACATCTACGCCAATTCAGCACAGCAAACCACAGAATTTACACAGAGATGCATTTAAACATGGACAATGTACACATTGGCCCAAGCTTTTACTGTAAATGCAGGGGAGGATAGATAGGGTGGGTATAATTACTGCTCTCGAATAAGTATGCACGGTTGTAAAAAAAAAGAAAATAGAACAAAATGAAGTGGAGGGAAAATCCATGTAAGAATTTAGGACAACATCTGTTTTCCAATCAACCTGCTGTTCTTGTAAGCTGTTCAAGTAAGCTTGTTTTTCCACCGCAGCTTTCTGGTGAGTGCTGGGCCGGCCTATATTCTTGGAAAGACAGGTTGGGATGTGAACGGAAGAGTGAAGACTTGTTTTATCCTGCATTTTACAGCAGAAGCTTCTGAAAGCTCATAGGTGAAGGTTCCTAGTTTGTGGTACAGATCTGTGTCGAAAGTGCAACAAATGGTAAATTGTCTTTGTACAGCAAAACACCTCTTTTTATGGAAGTTCATCTGGTTTGTGTTGATGCTCGAGGTGTCAGACGTCATGCTGAGCTTTGTTTGGTGCTCCTGTGTCACATAGAACCAAAGTTATTGTAATTTAAAAACCATGTAGTAATAATAACCCCTACTGGGGATTTTCAAACCTCTCATACAAATTAACATAATGGACAAAAATGAACCAATTTTTTTTTTGTTTTAGTCCTTAGAAATAAAAATAAAAAAACACAAGATCTCTAAACCCAGGAGAACTTTCAGGATAGTCACCGCCCACAAGAGGGTGGAGCAAGCCCGAAAGGGGAGGTGATCCAAGGAGCGGCCAAATGGTGAAAGTACAGCAAGCGCCTAGTGTGTAGGAAAACAAACACCAGTTTTAGACTGTTTAACACTGGTTATGTTTTTTGAAATCAAATTTTACTAATAAGTTTTAAGTGAAAAGGAACCATAACATCACTTGAATGAGTGGATGGATGAAATTTATATTAGATGAGAGAGATACATGGACAGCTGACAGGTTGGTTCGATGAATATATGGATGACAGATGGGAGGAGGGTTAGATATAAAGAAAAATGTATAAGTGCAAGGGTAGTTAGATAGAAAGATAAATGAATAGATGGAAGGATGGTTAGATTGATGGACAGCTATAAGGAGGGGCAGGTAGAAAGATAAATTGATAGATGGAAGGACAAATAGATGGACAGACTCCAATAAAAAGCTTTGACGTAAAAGTAGGCGTCCCAGCAAATCGAAATACTTTAAAGCACCAGGTATTTAAGTACAGGAACAGTGTTTCTCTTTTTTTACCAAAGACTATCAGCCCTCATTTGAGTTTATTAGAGGGGCTCCAGTGTGATGCTCCTATAGACTGGAAGGGGCAAATCCCTTTAAATCAGACCATCTTCAGTCTGGACTGTAGGTGTAAACACTGTAACCCTCAGTTATAGGTTTTAATAACATAATAAAGCAAAATGAAAGAACATCAAATTCAGTAAGTCTGAAACCTCCGGGTTTTGATTTAAGGCCCTGCTTTGCTGCTCATTTCATGTGAACCAAAGTTTTCATCAAAATCCTAGATAGAAAACATCCTAGAGTGTGTTGAGCACATTAATCCAAACAGGGTCTCTGGCCACGTCATCAGTGTGTCTCTGATTCTGCTGAGTGGAATACAGTTCAGATGAGGGTTTCTTTTTCGAATTTGTTTTTTCTTCCTGGGCAAAGTGATAACATATGTGGCACCATTTCTTTATTATGGAGGCCCAGTCCAGACCTTTGGGTGTGGCTTCATTTGCAGTGTGCAGCCATGGTACTTACAGTGCATGGCCACTTTTACACATACAGTGTGTATATATATATATATCTGTATGTATACACTACCGGTCAAAAGTTTTAGAACACCCCAGTGTTTCAAGCTTTTTTTTTATTGAAATTCAAACTGTTCAGTGAAAATCATGAAATGGTACAAAGGACAGTGCTGAACTGCGAGAGGTTTAGAAATGGTAAGGTTACCTAGAAATAATTCTGTAGCTCCATGCAGTACCTCTAGTATGTGCCTGGTTGGTTGGGTTCGTCCTACAGCAAGATAGTGACCCAAAACATAGGTCCAAGCTGATTTAAGGTTGTCGGTTCAAATCCCAACTGCTAGTGGCATCACTGAGGTACTCTTCAGCAAGGTCGTATCCCCACACACTGCTCCCCGGCAGCCCCCTGCTCCCAGGAAGCCCCCTGCTTCACTTGGTGAATGGGTTAAATGCAGAGAAAGAATTTCACATTGTTCACACTGTGTGCTGTGGTGTGGTGTGTTCACGCATGACTATAAGGGTTAATAAATTAAACTAATTATGTAATTGCACAGTTAGTAATGCAGTAAATTATTTCTCGTTCTTTGTTGAGTCTGAACCTTTGATTTTTTTCTTCTTGCAAAACAAAACACACTGAAAATATTTCTTCAAATTCAAATAGTAATAAAATCTCTTCAGTGTATTCATAAATATTTAATAACAACTGACAAAGCTGCATAAACATCAAAAAGACATCAAAAAGTGACAACTGACGCTCATTGGAATAAGCCTTTATAAAAGATGTTTATGCAGGTTTATGTCAGTTGTCATAAGAGCTTTATGAATACAGGCTTTCACTGAAGTATTACTCACAAATACAATTATGGTACAGAGCAAAATATTAGGATCTGCTCTTTTTACCCACCTTCTCTGCTTGTTTCAATGAGTTGCAAGTCAGGTATAATTTATATAAAATGACACCATGCTTTTGGTTTTGTCAACAATATTTGTAACTTCTAATGTTTCAAAGAAATAAGGAAGTAATTCATTTACAGGCTAAAGCAAAGGTGAAGGTTATACCTCTTACCTCCCAGGTATGAGGCCAAGAACCAGGTATACAGAGGCCAAAGAACTGAAAACAGCACTTGTCTCTTAGAAAAAAGGTGGCTTTATCAAATTCTGACCTTTTGACCTTGGGTTTCTGTACCTGTTGGCTAATTTCACACATTATGGTGGACTCTTAAGAGTATTTCTTATGCCATACAAGCTTTTTTCCTTACAAAGGCTGAAAATATCTTCTTTTTTTTCTAAACGTGAGGTCAAATTTATCATCCATGCACCATTGATTCCAAATTGGCTCATGCCAGTCACAGATGGGGCCTCAAATATGTGGGTATTCACGGCTATACCAAATGAAATCGTCGGAATTGTTGCTTTTTCAACAAAACCATCTGGGTTTGATTTCATTCTCTTGTCACTGATTTAATTTATGGCAGTCCGGGGCCAAGTGAGGCTTTCTGGGTATTGTCCAGTAAAAGACACAAACCAGGTGCGGGAGCAGACACGTTGAAAGTCGATATCCAGTGATGCGACAGCCCTTTAAGATGTAATTTCTGTTGGGCGAGTGTGATCGATGGACTTTTAAAACATTTGAGTTTTTTCATAGGTGCCCTGTTACAATACTGGATAAAACAATCTTTTGCCAAAGGCCTCTTTTGACCTAGGAATGGATTTTGGCTTCAATAGCCTCTTCGACAGTCTACAGTCAACATAATGTGAATGTTTCAGTATGATTCTGGGTCTGGGTTGCATTCATAGCATTCATAGCATGCAAACGTTCCTGTAAGTGTGGCATAGCTTTGGTTAAATAAAACAAGCCATTGCATTAAGCTATGCTGGTCTGTTCTAATCACTGGAAGTGTTGAAAATCAGGAATTTGCCACCGTCAAGTTCTTTTGTAATTCCCTTAAATCTCACTGAGTGTCATACTTGGCACCAGCCACAGCGATACAAGTGGCAAACTGCACTCTTTTTGCCCCCCATACTACCGTCTTATCATCATCATCTGCTATTGCTTCACATAATATATTGCACATTAAATCATGCCTAGGACAGCGTTGTTAAGGGGTTATGTAGGTTCATGGTAGGAGATGCAGCAGCATGCCTGTAATTTCCTCCAGCGAATGCTAGCCTCTCCTCTGTGTTGCTGTTACCCAGGCTGGTGAATCACGCCAGTATAATTGGCATAGAAATGGGGTCAGTATTACAAACCTCCAAGGTATGAGGAGGCCAAGGAACTGAAAACAATTCTGAAACACCAGGAGTGAGGTTAGCAGACCTACACCGAAACGTCCTTGAAACTGGCTCATTTTGTGTAATCAATGCTAACATCATTACTTTCTGGGGACGAAAAACAGGCCCATCTGGCCTGGAGATGGGAAAACAGCTTTGGCTGGTTTTGATGAATAAACCTGTATAAAGCTGGAGGAGTCTCGTGCTTTGCCCTTCTCCATGATGGGATTTGGTTTGTGCACAGGCATCGCCTACCTGGGAGGCACCTGCAGCGCCAAGAGGAAGTGTGTTCTGGCAGAGGACAATGGACTCAACCTGGCCTTCACCATCGCCCACGAGCTTGGACACAAGTGAGTCTTTATACTGTTAACCTATGATCTAACAGATCTTCTGAGAAGACTATTAGAAACTCTCACCTCGTTCTTTCACTCATTGGCCACTTTATGAGCTCCACCTACCTTATTGGTTTGCCATACAGGTATACAGTTACAGGACTGTAGAACATCTGTTACTACACAGTTGATTCAACCTTTTTCCACCTTCATCATTGGTCAGTCTCTGACCATTGGTCCGTCTCTGAGTACATCATTGGTCCGTCTCTGAGTACATCATTGGTCAGTCTCTTGAGTACACAGGCCTGCTTTTGTACTCATATTATTTGGATGGCAGGCCATTCTCAAAACATTGGCTCTGGTAGAGGCAACATAGTGTGTGCAGTGCTAGCATGAGTGTGTCAGGCATAGTAGTATTTCTAGAGTTTTTGCATTCCGTCAGTGTCCCTGCTAGGTTAAGAATAGTCCACCATCCAAAAATATCTAGCCAAAAGTAGTCCTGTGGATAGAAACTGGACTAATGGATTTCTTTCATAAACTATGCATCAACATGGACTGCAGTCTTTAACTGTACACTAGCAAAGTGGGAGGTGTTTCTGATAAAGTGACCAATAAGTTTATACACACAGTTCTATTCATGAAAAACTTTCTGGTATTTTCTCAGATTAAATGAAGTCTTAAAGAAACAATTTACTTAAAATGCTGAAGTCACTACCGATGAGGACCAGCTAGAATTGCACAAGCAACATTTTAAATGGCTTTTGGTTATGTTTAACCTTTTGATTGACCTCAAATAGACTTTACACTTCACTGTGATTGTTACTTTTCATTCACCTCGAAAAAGCTTTATATTTACGCTAGCTCTATCTCAGGGTAGGTATTACTTTTTTCTTCCACAACCGTGCTGTCTCATTAATCCTCCCTGGCCCGAAGAAAGCTTCCTTCCAAAGGCCAGCGTCAGGGAGGCAACATCAAAATCACCCTGAAATATAGCCAAGGCTATATTAGCATTAGCATGGGCTTTGTGGCCGTGCCAGGTTCGCGTAGAGTATCACAGTGTGCGCTCCAGTGGCGGCCAGCGGGGTGGCCAGGGCCTAGTGGGAGCTTTAAAGGCTGGCAGCCATGAGTTGGCCCACGGCGTGTCCGACTGGTGCCGAAACCAAGGGTACACTCATGTAGCTGGTGCCATGGCGCTAACACACACACACACATCTTTCTCATACACACACAGGCCTCCATTGTGCTCACTCTGTAAAACACCTATAAAAGCGAGAATATTAGGGCTTTAAGTGGAGCCGTATTTGCGTAATGTGAAAGCTGTAATCTAGCATGTCATGGGGTTTGTTTTTTAGGGTTTCACCTGGATTAGCGGGCTAAATTTGTCGACTTGACATTTACACGCTCGCCTGTGTGTTTATGGCCACCGCGCTTTGGCGTCTGCTTCAGTCTTTGAGGCATCCGAACCAAAATGCATGAAAAGCCTTTGTTGTGTTTGACCGTTCTTGTGGAGCTGGTTGTCTGATCTCTGATTATCTGAGTCCGCTTCAGCGAACGCAATAAGTTGTTACTATAAAAATGCTTGGCCTTTCGCTTCAGCATTGGTACAGCAACCTGCCTTTATTACTGTCTCTGATTTACATTTCATTACACAGCCATTCGTCTCACATCAGCAAGATTTCTGATCCATTAAAGGCTCATTTGTTTTGA
Organism: Hydrocynus forskahlii; assembly: GCA_037974365.1. Taxonomy (NCBI): domain Eukaryota; kingdom Metazoa; phylum Chordata; class Actinopteri; order Characiformes; family Alestidae; genus Hydrocynus; species Hydrocynus forskahlii. The sequence goes on from JBBPCX010068949.1 coordinate 7,086, forward strand.
AGGCCTGGTGAAAAAGGGTGTAATTACGTTTGGAGATCATAAAAACAGTCTATTCTCTTAGCATTGCCAGTAAGCCAGAAATGGAATCCAGTCATGCCATGGAGCTGAAAATGTTCTCTAATGCAGGCATTACTCGTTCAGCAGTTCCATTTTTCTTGCCTGGGTGGCTGGGTACATGTTTGAGTGCTTGGTGATTTGTAAGGATTTTTAGGATTTGATCTTTCTGAAGTGGGGCTCAGTGAGAGCGGGGAATGCACATGGCCTCATAATAGCTAGGTGTTGGTGTGGCAATAATCCTGTTACTGTAATAAGAATTATGTTTACATAATGGAAACGCACTAACAACATTGTTTTAAGAGGCTTTTACATTAGATCCTTTCAGGAAAAAGGGATTGGGAGTTCGTATAGATTCATGGGAACCAGCGTCACATTGTGTTCACATTTACATGGTACAAACACGGGCACACATACTGAGAGAGCTTAAATGGCTTATTAATGTTTTATTGTGGTTTTTAAGATGACTGAACCAGATGTGAAGGGGTCAGATCTTAACCAACTCCAGAAGACCCCAAATTAATTGCATGGATCCATGTAAACTCCCAAACAAATGAGTAATTCATTTGCCACCTATGTGGGAGATGAAACATTACATTATTTGTTAATATTGTGTTGCCCTGCCCATAAGTGCATGGTGATGTCATCAAAGAATTTGATGTTTTAGAGGTGAGGCAGAAGATTTCAATTTGATGAAAACCAGAATGTATTCTTTTAAATGATATGAATGGTGGTTAACGAATCGTGGTCTACATGTCCAAGGGCATGAACTAACAATGTAAAAAAGTCAGTTTTGGTTGGTTGACTTGTCTAAATGCAGACTAACATTACACTGACATTGCAAGTTACTTGAAGCCGCAACACCAATCTCGAACAATCCCACTTACTCAAAATGTGTGGGGTGTTTTAGTCTGATTGCTGGTCTTATGATGTCAGTTCCCACGCAATATTTGGGGAAGGAGAAAAACGTGCTGGCTTCAGAGCTTGACCACAGAGCACAATGGGCCAAATTCTGAAGCCGCCAAGCACATTTTTCCCATAGAGACAAACATCCCAGGTCCAGGGCTTGTTTACATGCTAATGATGGACCACAAAATGAAGACACGTCCCCACAGGACTGCGTAAAGACCAGCTGCTGTCTTCAAGTGATAAAATGAAAACTGAAAAAAATGGACCATATCATCACTGTCAAAGTAAAACCTTGTGTCTCAGGAGAAAGAAAACATCTGCTTTATATTTTGTCATTTTGGACATTTTCTATTGATCCATTCATCTCAACTTTCACAGAATGTTAAATGGCAACCTGCATGTTTCAATGTTAAAGATGTAAGAAAACTGGAGACACAATTTATTCCAACAGCTGCAATTTGGAAGTTGATCGATTTCAGAGTATTAGATGAAAAGCTAGTTATGCTATATCTACAATAGGCAAGTATTTACTTAATATGGGACTATAATCTACTGCATGGTTTAATTTGGCTCCTAAATGGTTCTTAGCTTGGATACACAGTTCTAGATAACTGCAATAGAACCTTTACACTATCAGTCAGGTTTCTGCACACCACTGTTTTTTACAATGTATCCATTTATTTCATAAACTGTCAATTTTTATTCTTGTTAAACATAGTAAAGTTGTTGACTACAACTATAAATGAAAATATGCCAAATAATACATGGAAAGTATCTGTAACCGTGCATGTCTGACATCCTATTAACTGGTTGTGTGGTGATGCAAAGTCACATTCTAGACTGTCCTTTAACTTTAAATGTACTCATTAACTGTTTCACCTCATTGGCCACAGAATAACTCGAAAAACATTTTAATAGTTTTCTGGTGATCCACATTATGATAATAATTTTAATTATATTTGGTGGCTTTTTGCAGGTCAGTAGTGATTAATCAAAATATGACATTTCATGACTGATAAATTTACAAATGGTGAACATACTGTAAATGTATTAGCAATAAAAATTGAATGTATATTTAGTAAATATTAAGTGAGTAACATGCAAATGTGGAAATTCTCGGTGTGTGTGAAAACATTTGACTGGTAGTGTATATAATGTGGAGGTTCTTCATACCTCTTGCACAAACATGGTTCTTCCATTGAACGATTCTTCAGAGAAATAAATAAGGTTCTGCTGTGATATCGGCTCCATTTCACTCCCTCATCTTTAAGGTGCTGAAGCAGATCTTCTTCATGTTCTTGTCTGATGGAGCTGTCAGGCTTCTGAACCTGTTCGGCTACTGTGGTCCATGTTATTAGTTTGGCAGTGAAATTAAAGTGTGTTTACAAGCCTCTTCTTTCAAATGTGCTTGGAATCTGCACACATTTGGCTTCCTTGTGCAAAGCCATCATTCCATCCCAAACCCCATGTATGGCCAGCTGGAAACTTAAGATGTATGATGAAGATGAATGAAGGTTTGAGAGCCACGTTATCCACCCGTTTAGCCCAGCCCTTTTGTTTCTTTGAAGCAAGTAACGGTAAAATCACATTCTTTTCCTCGTAAATGGCCTCACGGCGTGATTTTTTTAAAATTTCTCCTGAGCTCGCTGTGAGCCCTCTCTCTTTTATTGCTTTTATTTAAGATGGAGGGAAAAAAAGAGACGCGCCCTGAAAATCCACCCGCCACATTCTTTATTAGTTCCTGCGTTTCGCTGCCGCTAGTTCGTTTTTCGGTTGTTGTTTTTAATTTGGAAATGTAGGTCAGAGCTTGAGAGGAAGAAGGCTGTTTCTGTCTGCCCTGCCTCCAGTTCTCTCTCTCTCTCTGTTTCTGTACAGCTGAGTCTTCTAGCACCACTTCTGGATTTCTGGGGTTTTGTACAGTACCAGCATCTTAAATATTTTTCACAGGGCTCGCTAAGGGCGGGCAAATTGGCAAAACCTCGCGTTACTCAATAGCAATTTCACAAAATGTGATACATGTCAGAATATTTTACTTTTATGAGGTTCGTGAATGAGATTAAATGGATAATATGTGCGGGCAGAGGAGAACTGTTTCCGAAAGAACGTGAAAATGAAATAAAATAATAACATAAGATTACATCCTGATGGGCACATTGTTTCAGTTGTGAATAGCGGAGGCTGCAAACAGCCACTGGTAACCCGGCAACATCTTTTAGAACTAGATCAGAATAATCTGGTATAAACATCTCCAGTTAAACATCCTTAACTAGAGTTTTCCTAGTGGGCACTTTTCAGGCTTATGTTATGTCTATTGGCTACGTTTGGGAATATAGATCAATGCACTGTGCATTCATTCATTATCTGAACCATTTATCTTTAATGTGGATGGTTCTGGAGTCTGTTCCAGTGTTCATAGGGCAAAAGGTAGAGAAACACCTAAAATAGCACACACAATCTCACAGGGGTAATTTAGCTTCTCCATTCACTTTGTACTGTGGGAGGAAACCGGAGAACCCGGTGGAAACCCACACAGACATGGGAAGAACATACAAACTCTATAGAGAAAGGACCCTCCACTGCCTGGCTGGTATTCGAACCCAGGAGGCAACAGTGGTACCCACTGTCCTATCGTGCCTCCCATGACTGCTCTACCACCCCTTCAGCTCAATCTTCACAAAGAATAGGATATGCACAGTGAGTTTTTTTTCCCCACATTATAAGCGTTTCTCATGGTTTCACCCAGATGTTCTCATTGTGAAGTCGGGTCTGGCCCTATGAGACTTTGCAGTTACTGTTTACCTTTCATTTGTATTCACTCATTTGTATTCACAGGCCCTCTGTACTTTGTAAAAATCTGTCATTTTTATGATCCATACAGTTGCTTATAGCGTAGAAGTGCTGACCATATCGTTGTACACTTACATGGTGTATAGTAATGTATTTTACATTTACATTTACGGCACTTAGCTGATGCTCTTATCCAGAGCGATGTACATCAGTGCTCAAGTAGTCCACATCTGTTTCTTAAACCTGTGAAGCTAAACTTAAATCAACATCCACTATTCATCCAAGTTACTGCATGCTATGTATACCTAAACAACACCTGTGTTTTTGTTTGTTTGTTTTTTTGGGAGGGGAGAAATATGCAAGCAGAAACGAGAGGCATGGTTAGTCACCAAGGTGCTCCTTGAAGAGGTGAGTCTTCAGGCGACGCTTGAAGACGGCGAGGGACTCCGCAGATCTGATCGGAAGAGGGAGTTTGTTCCACCACTGTGGGGCCAAGACTGAGAAGAGTCTTGATGCATGTCTTCTTTGTCTTTTGAGCAGTGGAGGCTCAAGACGAGCTGTGCTTGAAACCCTGCGAGGACGAGAAGTGACACTTTGTTTGATCAGTGCTGTTATGTATGGGGATGCAAGTCCATTCTTGGCCTTGAGAGCAAGTGTTAAGGACTTGGAGCCAGTGAAGGTTCCTTAGTAAAGGTGTGGTGTGAGTGAACTTAGGGAACATTGAAGACTAACCTCGCAGCTGCATTCTGAATCAGCTGAAGTGGTTTTGTTACCTTTGGTGGAAGCCCAGCCAGAAGAGAATTGCAGTAGTCCAGTTTGGAGATGACCAGAAACTGGATGAGTTTCTGCATAGCTTTCATGGTGAGAAAGGGTCGGATTCTTCTGATGTTGTAGAGAAGGTATCTGCATGTTCTGGAGATCTGGT
>JBBPCX010068950.1:0-11760 GCA_037974365.1 Hydrocynus forskahlii
TACTGATCTTCCATAAGTCACCTTATAGTTAATATACGTCAGTTTGTTTGATAGATTGTGTCAAATTGTTAACATTTAGAGAGTACTTTAACAGTTCAAACAATAATTATTTTGTTCATGTTTGAAAGAACACATTGCTAAGCTGTACTTTTTTAGAAAATATTTAATCTTAACATGGTAGCAAATTCAACTTAAATTTCCAACTTAATTGCAGCCTACTTTGGACTAGCTAGAACACAGTCCTGCTCAGCAGCATTGTTTCATACTGACAACTCACCATTATATAGCAAATCCAAATGCTTTGAGCTGAATGGGAAATGTGCATAGAGCATGGCAAACAAAGAGAATAGTTTTTAAAGTCTGATTTCTTTACAATGGCCGTCTTTAAATCCACCAAAGGCCATTGCCAGTGCTACAATAATACGACTGAGAAAAGGATCCAAACTCTACCTGGGTCATAGAGGTGAACTCTTTATTAACTCAGCTGTAGAATAAGAGTGTTTTGTAGGGGATGAAACCACAGGGTCTCTTTATCCTGCCTGTGTTTTTAATATGGAGAAAATGGAGCTGAGACCTGTTAATTGCAGCCACCCTGCCAATCAGAGGGTAATTACCACTATCCTGCCTGACTTCCTCTTTGATGGCTTGATGGCTAATTTGAGCAGGGGTTTAAACAGCTGAAAGATGGTACCAGGCTATAGGAAAATTGTAGCGAGCATTTTAGAACAAAAAAATATATATGTATATGTGGGTCTGTGAATTGAAAGTATTTAAAAACTGAGATCTTGCCTTTATTTGTTTTATATTTGATTTATTTACCACTTAGTGGAGTTTTATTTATTCAGACGTTTAAGCCTAGCCGACAAAAACAAGCAGTGCTGCCCTACATGTGCCATTATTAACAGGATAGTCACCTAAAATGCGAGTAGTGAATGTAAGGGGCTAGGAACAAGTTAGCATGTAACTCAGAGATGCAGCATTTGGCTTGTTGAGTCTTTGGCCAGCCCTAGTGACAAAACAGTGTAAATCTGATCTAGTGACAAGAGCGGCAAGTCAGACCCTTTATCCTACAGCAGCTCAGACACACCTAAAGTCTACTTTTCCATCTTTATGTCTTCATTTTATTATATTCATTAATTTCTTTGTGTTTAAGGGGCACTCTAGTCATAAAAGGCATTTTCTCTTGGCTTGCATTTTTGGCTTGCAACAACACAGCTTGGCTGTAGACCACAGAGTTGATAATGGTGCCATGAGCAAACCACTGCTGTTAACATGCTGTTTCTCTGCATGACCAACGTAATCGGTCATGTGAAATTTACAGCTTGTGTCACTCTCAGAAGTCAAAAGTCCCACTGAAGCAATTCTCAGTAATAGGCATTAATGACTGTGTCCTGCTTCTGTCCACTCGGAACAAGACACAAGAGAACTGAAGAAGTGAAGCAAACAGTGGTCATGGCAGTTTGGACAGGCACTAGCTAGATTTTCCAGTAGAAATTCAATGTTAGCATTGTGGTTAGTGTGGTGGATAACATTGCCACTGTCCAAGCAAGAGAGTGGGGTTCTATTCCTATACTGGGCAACACACCACACTTCACCAGTATGAGTCCTCGGGCAAGACTCTTAGCATTACATTTGCCTAAATCTCTGACATGCAAAAATTGTAAGCAATTATGGGGCAGCTTGTAGCCTGGTGGTTAGGGAGTTGCCACTGCAATCACAAGGTTGTTGGTTTGAATCCCAGGACTGCTAGTGGCACCTCTGAGGTACCTTTGACCAAAGCACCCTTCCCCAGGTGCCACTGATGGCTGCTCATTGCTTCACTCAGGTGAATGGGCTTAATGCAGAGGGCTCAAGCAGGATCCATTAAGTATTTTAAATAAAGATGGACATTTTACTGTGAGTGAGTTTTCTTAAACACTTTCCCATAAAAGAGGTGAGGAATAAATATTAGAAAAACATTATTTTTCTTTTACGTTTAGTCCATAGAGCCATTGACATGCCACACATTGACGTATGTGTGTATTGGGGCGGTGGTCATGGCCAAAGTGAGAGAGATCAATTAGACTGGAGCCACCTTCCCTCTGCCTGACAGCCACTTAATGCCTTTGCCTGTGGTATACAAATCACCATTAACTAATTAAGTAAATTGTTGTTAATGTCGTGCATGGCCCAGGATGACCAGGCACTAATGGCAAATGGAGTAAGAGGCCATCTTAATGGTCCTACTTGTTCAGCAAGCATGGGGCCAATTAATTAGATTTGGGGGGGAGGAGGCGTACTGCAAGCAGGGTGGTGGATTAATGAAAGTAAGAAGTTAAACCCCATCTGGATACATTACCTCTGATCCTCTGCTCTGCTGTGTCTGGACTGTGGTTTCTTCTGTGGGCTCTGCTGATCCCTTCCTGGATCTGAACCATGCCTAGATGTTTAAGGCTGCTTGCCTTGGAGAAAAATGTAGCTATGAAGAATGCCGGAGAGGGATACCAAATTATAGCTGGTATTGGTGGCATACAAATAGGTAGGTATGTCAGTTGAAAGTTGAAAAATGCAGGCAAATCAATCGTAATTTGACTTCTTAAATGCCCAGACCAGTGAGCCCCTGGGTGCCATTAGACATTTCTTATAAACTGCAAGAGGTGAGAATTATACTGTAACATAACTATAATAAAATACCTCTACAGCTGTATCAATTCTAGCATGTTAGTATCAAATATTATTGCGTATATATATATATATATATATATATATATATATATATGTGTATGTGTGTACATATATTTATATATTTCATCCAAAAATTATTGAACACAAACATAGTTTAACTGGGGACTTTTGCATAGAACTGTCTCTATTAACTATCCCAAAATGAACGTTCTCATTTTTTGAAACTGACTACCAATGCCATGCGCTGACCTCTTGATAAATCCCACACTATTAAAACCATAGTAAAAAGGATATAATTATAGGTTAATAGAGCGCATAGCAGAATCCTTTTTAGGCCCAATGGGCTCTTATGAAGAAAAAAAAAACTCACTTTGTCGAAAGTGCCACAGCAGGGATGAACATTTGAAGAACCTTTTTTAGAGCTGCTATTATCCTACAGACCTAACAGCACTACCTCCTTTACTGGTGAATACAATTAACATCACTTTACTGTGTGGAGTACTCCGATCTGCATTTCTTCTCAGCATTTCTTCTGTGGTCTTGTCAGAGGAAGAGTATTTTCTGCACCTAGATGACCCCACCATACTTAGCAAGACTAGCTTAGCCTGCATATCGTAAATCAGTGCCCTGGCCTTGTGTTTGTGGAGTTTGTTTGTTCTCCTCGTGAGTGAGGTAGGAAGGATGTGGGTTTGAATCTCAGGACTGCCAGCGACACCACTGAGGTACACTTGAGCAATGTACCAGCCCCACACATTGCTTATTAGGGCACCATTATCGGCTACCCAGTGCTACACTCAGGTACTGTCAAAAACCAACAAATAATTGATCTCAAAAAAGAAATGACTTTGCCTGCCCCATAGCAACCAGTCTGACAACGGCAAGGCATCAAGCAGTGTATCACTAAACCATTGGTTGTAAGTGATAGATATGGTCCAATAAACCAGTATTTTACTACTGAACACAGTTTCCACCGACAGGTTGAGCGGTCTCATATAGAATTACCATAAGGCACAACTTAGTCCCCATACTATGTTTTCAGTGGTTCAGGAGTGGGTTCATGTAAACATGACTCCACATGGACGACCTACATCAGCCAAGGTCAGTAACCTGAGCCTGCTCTGTTTTGTGGGGCTGTTTCATTAGTTGCTGTCACATAGCCTAATGTAACCAAAAAGGCAGAACAGCACGTGAGCAGCACTACTGTGAATTCTAATGCTTAACAGGTGTGGCAAGATGAAAAATGAACAGCCTCCACATGGACCTCTGATGCACCAAACAGGAAGGGGCATTCTTTAGGGCTGATCTATTCGAGGCCGGCTAGGAGCAGCAATGCTCAGGACTAACCAAGAGTCACCAACCGGTTTCTCAAGTCACGTGATAACGGCAGCCATGCGGACAGAAGATGAATGAGGAAAAAAAATCCATTCGAAGAATCTCACTTGGGGGGGGGGGGGAATGTTCTAAGTGTGTTTTTCTGACCTTCAAGTGCACTTGTCTTCTTTTTCCACAAGGCTGGAAGTTTTATTTATTTGCTGTTTGGTGCAGCCACCTGACAGCAAGGTGTTCCTGAAGGATGGTGAAGCCTCACCTTCAAGTTGTTGAGCATTTTCAATGGGTTTTTTATTGTGATGTATTGACTAGTTGTCCTCCAGCCCAAGTCTGAAGATGTCCTGCAAAACTGTTCATTTTTTCATAATATTTGAAAAAAGTACCTTTCTCTTATTGTGCGAGAAGAATTTAACTGGTCTTGGTTGACTTGAAAATGTCACTGACATTTTTACTGAACTGCTAATTAGTTAACGGAACAGAACAGAGGAGGACTGCTAAAACAGTAGCAATCATTGTGTTTTTCTTATCTGTTAACTTATTATTTCACTGAAGTTAAAAACGTAAGTATATTCAATTAAATGATTAATTTTAAAAACTGATGTCGCAATCCGGATCCGAACCCCTAGAGAGCCATAGGCAATAGAAGCAAGAATAAACTGCCTAAAGCTGTAGGAAGAAACCTCGGGAGGAACTAAGGCCTACAAGTGGGTTTTAACCTGCTGTCTCTTACCAAGTCATTTATGGTGAAGGACAGCTGAACAAGTAAACACATTCACAGGCAATTATGTTTAATTAAACAACAACAAACAGTGACACTTTTTTTTTAATTCTGACTTGAGCTTTAGTGTCTTGAAGTCTGTTTATGAGTCTGCTATGTGTTTTGCTCCATGTTTGTTTCTCTGCGTTTGTCACTTTCAGGCTGCCTCATCAGACTACAGACATTACAGACTGCCTCTCCGACACTTATTTTGAAGGTGACTCAAGCACCACAAAATCGATTTTTCAAACACTCAATATTCAGCCCTTGATCAAAAGTCAGAATACACATGCACTGCACCAGATATTAATGGATGTTTTGAGGCTGGAACCATGCCGAGATTTCAAAAACTGTAGGAGGAGAAGAGGTGCCAAATTCCAGCTATAAAAAGACAAATAATAAAATATCACACAGTAGTGTGATTGTGTCAGAAAAGACTTCCTTTGGAATCTGTGTCTGCAGTAGTCCACATGCAGGTGATCCATGGTGGCTGAACTGGTCTAGGACAGGTGATCAAGGAATCCTGATGCTGGTTGATCTGGTATGGAATGGTGACCCTGAACCCCAGTGATGATCGAATAAAGCTGAACAGATGGGCAGCAGCTCCCCTCTGAGATATTAGACAGATGGAAAAGATAGAAGATAAAAGACAAAAGTTGAGGGGTAGGACAGACGAGAGCGCCTGCAGACACTGGGCGTCCCCCAATTCTACTGAGTTTCACCAAACTGAATACCAGCAATCAAATAATCTGCAGGTCTATAAGTGGAGGCTGTTTCTTCCCGCAAGAGAAACCCATAGGAGAACATGAACGATGCCTTATCATCAGGTCAGTTTTAAGCCATTATTTTAAATCAAGATTTGTTGATTCATCATGACAACTCTATTAGGGTAAAACAGACATTTTCTGGTAGAACAGAAGAGTCAGGAGAGAAGCAAGGCAGGACTGAGAAACAGGACAAAGAGATAGAAGGGAAAAAGAAAAAGAAAAAAATAAAACAAAAAAGAAGAAAAGAGAAAAAAGTGGGATCGGGTGAAAAACAACACAATGGGGTTTCTGGAACATGAGAGACACGCTTTGCCAGTATCAACAGTGAAAACAACGGGGCTGTGATTTCCAGTAGAAACCGGGACACAACAGTCTAACAAAGACACACAAACACACGCAGTCACAACACATAACATGTTGGCCAATACTGGAAGCACTAAGAGCCAAATTCCTCGGGTAAATCCTGAACCACATCCTTACACTATCGCTAAGGAAAACCACTGAAAATACATGTTCAAATAAAAAGATCTGGAGCCGGTGCTTAAATATACAGTTAACATTCTCAGCATCTGATGTTACTTTTAGCAGCAGCTAAGTCAGGACGTCTGAGTTACTGAAGAACATTTGTCTCTAAAGTGTGTTGTGGAGGTGTTGTGGAGGTGTGATGTGTTCAAAGCAAAAGAAGTCTGTTGTTTATCTGTACCACTTCAGTTTTGTAATAGATAAGGCCCACTGTTTGAAGCAGATGAAAACAGAAACACAGAGACAGGGTTTGCGTGCCTGCATGTGTGTGCGCGCGCGTGTGTGTGTGTGTGTGTGTATGGGTGAGAGAAAGAGCAAAACAGAACAAGTTGGTGTGTGCACGTCTCCCCAGTGAGAGTCCATCACAAAACGTAATTGCTTGCACATGTGCAGGATTTTCAAGTGTTTAGAACTGAGCCTCAAATTGGAGGGGGGTGTATTAGAAATGGAAAGAGAGCGGGGGAAAAGAGGATGATGACAAAGGAACTGCAAAAAAAAGCAAAAAACATAAGAAGATGAACAAAAGAAGAGGGAAAAGAAGAATATCAGGTACTGAGTGAGTGAGAGAGGGGTGGAAGAAGAAAATGAAGAAAATGGAAAAGAGTATTGCAGAAAGAGAGAGGGAGGAAGAAAATGAATGAGAAGAGGCAGAACAAGAAGAATCAGACAGATAAGAACATAAAAATACAGAGAGAGAGGAGAAACAAGACAGAAGACAGAGAGAGAGAGAGAGAGAGAGAGAGAAAGAAAGAAAGAGAGAAAGAAAGAAGAGGAAGAACTACCAGCAGAAAAAAAAGTCAGACAGGCAGTACAAACAAAAAATCCCACCCCAAGAAACTACCTTCTCCTCCCTCCTCAGTCAGGATCCCGGAGGTCAAAGATCAAGCCAGGGGGATCATGGCAATTGGACACAGACTCGTCGTCTCAAAAGCCGGCGAGATACTGCAGCTGACCTGGAAAGAGACACCCTGCTTTGGATCAAAGGCTTCGATAAGTTCCATTTCAAACTCAAGAACAGACCCGCTTCAGCTTTTTGTTCACTTTCTCCACCCCCCCAAACACACACACATACACACACACACACACACATACACACACACACACACACACACTCACCCTACTGTCATATCACTAGTATTTCAGACACCAAATGTAAACCATTTGCTCTTCAAAAAAAGAAAGAAAGAAAAGAAGAGAAAAAAGCCAAAGAAAAAAAAAAAAAAAAGAATTTCACTGGCAAACATCCTGACCCCTTCTTTTGGAGTGAGATAAAATGTTCCAGAGAAAGAGAGAGGGGGGCACACACGATTTAAGCTCCGTATTAGCGGCCGAGTGTGGAAAAGTGCTTTTAATGTCGTGTAACCGGAGAGGGTACTAAGTGCGGAGCGGCTGAAAGATGGAATACTTTAAGAGGACATGTTAATGCAATTAAATTGAGAACATGTCTAACAACTGCCTCGGAGCCTCCACATCTCCGAAACTGAGCTTTATTATTTGTGTTTAAAGCAGATATTATATTTTTTAAAATTTGCGTGTGAACATTCCATTAACCAGTGGTTCAAAATTACTTGCTAATAATGTTACGTTGTCTCGTCTGCACGTGAGACAGGTGCGGGAGATGCAGTTGCAGGAATTCAGGGGGCAGATAAATATGGTTTAACCCATATGGTTTGGTCACAAAAACAGATAAACATAAGTCCTAAAACTCACAGAATGAAGCACACACAGAAACTCAAGCACAGGCTCGCTGCAGAGTAAACCGCTTGGCAGCTGAGAAAACGCCATCACTGGTTAAAATAGTCAAACTCTCTTTCAAACCAGCATACAAACGGGATAAGTCCTTCACAAAGGAAATCGCCAAGCCAGAAACCTCGTTGTAGTAGAGAGTCAGCGTGCGCTCTGAGAGAATAAACACAGGTTAGAATACTGTGACTGGACAAAGACTTCTGGGTAGGCTCGCTATAAATAGGGAGGGCAGAGATAGGTAGCGGGTGAGGGGTGTAACTGATCTGTTCCAACAAGACAAGGCAAAATAAAACATATACTAACTAACCAATGAAGACAGGGTAGACTGAACACATAACTCAAAGAAAACAACACGCAGGTGTTCCACTGACCTCTTTTTATCCCTACTGTGTGTCATCATTGTGCCTTTAAGACTAATATATGTAAATGAGCTCTGTTTTGAAGGGCTACCCTGAGTTTAAAAAAATGGCTGAAATACTCTTTATAACTTCCACATGATGATGTAGGTTATGTTGAGTAGGTGTATGTGTGTAAATAGTGACCAGGAATTCAACAAGACAATGAATTTAAAATCAACCGTTTTGTACTTTAACAACATGGTGTTGTATCTTGAAGCTGATGTGTTAGAAGCAAGGCAACTGGGTTAGCATAAGGATCTGAGAGACTTTGACAAGGTTCTCTGAACCTGTAGGTCTTGTGGGGTCTTCCTGGAAAGTGGTCCAAGAAAGGCCAACAGATGTACCAATGACCAGATCTATGGCAACCCAAAGCTCAGACATGCATGCAGGGAGCGAAGGCTGGCCCATCTGGTCTGGTCTCATAGAAGTGCTATTTTAGTACAAATTACAGAAAAGGTTCTTGCTGGCTATGCTTGAAAGGTGCCCATGTTGACCCCTGTCCACTGCCGAAAGCATCTATAATGAACTGGACGATGGAGCACTGGAAGATTGCTCCATCTCAACTGATCAAGCATCTGTGGGATGTGCTGGACAAGCCAGTCTGATCCATTTAGGCCTCACCCCTTACTTTTCAGGACTTAAATTATCCACTGCTAATGTCTTGGTGCCAGATACCCCAGCCCACAATCAAATGTCTAGTGTCTAACCCTCAGGAAGTCAGGACTGCTCATCAGGGTATTCTGAGAAGTGAAGTACATTTTTGTACTGTACATACTACGCAAAGGCGGGAAATTTGGTTGTCCATTAAATGGGGCCTTTCCTTCCCAAACAGTCCAGTGTTAACAATTTATTGCCATATGAATTTTTGGAGACATACAAGGTACACATCCTCTAAATGGACAGGATGACAAATATCGTTCCAGTGCAAATAAATGCTATGACCATAGTTAACAAATATATTTTTGATTGATATAATTTGGATTGTTTAAACTGTCCAGTATTTAATTAAATGTAATTATGGCCTCACATTGGTGAACTGCTTTCACTGCAAAATAATATTGTTATAGGCTCTGGAAAACCTATGTCGGTTGACCACTAGTCTGACCCTTCTATATGCCTCTAATGATTTCTGGGAATGTTAAAAAGAGAACACACAGACAAAAAAAAACAAAAAAAACATCCACATTATTCTTACTAGTTTTAAGTCTGCCAAATGGTTTCATCCCTCTTGTCAGAACAGCTTAGAATCATCTTGTATCAAAACCAAGTCAACCTTGTTCTTGACTCACCTTTCTCTCTGTAGTGGCAACAGTTCAAATACACTCAAGAAGCCCAAGGGAGTTTTGAGTTAATATGTTGACTACCGCTTTGTATGCATAGATGTCCTTGACAGTTTTAATGTCTTCAAGAGCTTTTGGTTTTCTTTAATGCTAGCTCGTTCTCACTGCTCTGCGTCCACTGCACTGTTGTCCCCGCTCCAAAGTGATCAGCCAGTAATTGGAAACAGGCCCCCTACCCACACCCCCATGCTTTACCCAGTTACCTCCTTGCAACTGCACCCAAACATCTGGTCCACACAAACCTCAATTCTAAAGCTGCCTTTTTTCCCCCTCTCTGAAGAGCTCGGACAGATTTCCAAGTTACTTCAGTGAAATGGGAAGGGAAACAAGGGGCCAGTTCTTCAAAAACCACTGTAATGAACTTAATCCACAGTGTTCATGGACTTACATGGATGTGTTTGGCTCTGGAATTCCCCCTGCTTGACATGCAATAAATACATTAGGCCAGTTTTTGGAGTGAATAGCTGTTTCTGTTCAAATTCAACATATAGACAGTCTTCCCAAACTTGCCACACCAATCCCTATAGAGACAGAATTTTTATAGGGTAGCTTCAGTTAACGTTATTTTGTAGCAGTGGTAAACCTATACATTTAAGTAAGGGTTTTACATCAAAATCTGCTGTATAGTGACGTGGCAAAGAACAAAAACCCACCTGAATAAATACTGATACAGGTCGTACTAAAGAAGCCGGAATGGCTTTACATTTACAGCATTTAGCAGACGCGTTTATCCAAAGCAACTTCCACTCCCTAACTTCCCTGGAGCAACTTCGAGTTAAGGGTCTGGCTCCGGGACCCAGTGGCAGTATGCAGAAGGCAGTATTCAAACCATGTCCTCTTGGTCCAGAGGAAAGTTTCCTACCCACTAGGCCACCGCCAATAGCAGGCTAGTATTAGTTAGCATTAAACGTATGTTTTATTTGTATAATATGTCTTTTTTTTTACAATGTGTGCATACCAATATCAAATTCACCATAAGTTCTGTCATGCTATCTAATAGTGTGACTGTTTGCCCAGCACTTAACATTAGATGCTGTATAAAATGTTTAAGTGTGAAAGTGATCATTCTGTCCTACATTAACCCACCACAGCACACACAATGTGAACAGCACAAAATTCTTCCTCCATATTTAACCCATTCACCAAGTGAAGCAGCGAGCAGCCAGAAACACAGCACCCGGGGAGCAGTGTGTGGCGACGGTACCTTGCTCAAGGGAACCTCAGGTGCTTAGCAGACTTGGAATGCAAACCCACGACTTCCTGATCGTAGGCCGAACGCCCTTACCACTATGCCACCAGCTGCCCCAATGCATCAAATGCATTAGAACATATCACAAGATACTGCAAACACAGTTTTTGAAAGCTTATTGTTTCAAGCAAATGTTTAAAGTCCCTGGCAAGACTGTAACAAGAAGCTGATGACGTGCTTGATTTGACAGTGATGGTTGACATTCATCAAGCTTAACACAGGAAGAGATTATGAGTAAGTTCTGTACAGGTGTTAGAGGAGCTGCGTCAGCAAATGAAAGGCAGTCGGCCAGCTACAGTTGCCCACCGGAGATAGACATCAGTGGTGGAGAGATTTAATTAACAGATACCTCCACGGGGCATATGATCTGGTGGATCATACACAGTTTAGACATATCGTCTGGACTGGAGGGGATTTCAATTTCACTCACCAGGGAGATGAAAGTGGCAGGAGAGCGAGAGAACTTTCCTGCGCATCTGACCAGCAATTTTGTGAGAATTTGGAGGAATTAGGGGCAAAGACAAAAGAAACTTTTTCACTGTCTTGTGTGACTTGCAATTCTCTATGCAAAGTGTATAAACTATCACAATATCTTATTTGCTCATCATAGAAATATTGACGGACTGATATGACAAAGGGCATTATTCAAATGTGATCTTTAAAGGTCCCATAACATGAAAATTTCACATTGTGAGATTTTCTAACATTAATACGAGTTCCCCTAGCCTGCCTATGGCCCTGCAGTGGCTAGAAATGGCGATAGGTGTAAAGATTGCTTTGGTCAGAGAGCGACAGCTCAGATGGCCCGATCTGGAAGTTGGCCCCGCATGACGTCATAGGGGGAAAGGTCACCTCCCCTTTCTCGTTCTTTGCCCGCCCAGAGAATTTCGCCTTCCTCTCCTAAAAAATTTGCTCCACCGACTGTCATGGCTTGCAAACGAGCGAAGCGTGGCAGTTGCTGGGTGCTTAGATGTAAAAATGAGCACAA
>JBBPCX010068951.1:0-11759 GCA_037974365.1 Hydrocynus forskahlii
ATATATGGTCAGCCATGCCAGGGTGTAGCATATTGAGAGAAACATTATGTTAGACAAACATGCAACCATGACTAATTAATTAGCCTTTACAATCTGGATAGATGACTGTACTCATTCTTATAATCACAAATGTATTAGGTTCAGTTTTGCCATTGAGGTAGCTGGAACAAATGTAGAACATCATATTTGTGCATTTCTACATCTGAATGGATCATATAATGTATAATATATCTCTGATTGAAAAATTGAACTGCTGAATTGGCAAACTACTTTAGACAACTCAAAGCTCCTTACATTTTTCTTTTGGCCTTATGTTGCAAAACATTTTTTATTCTTTAATGTGAAGCATGACATTGAAAATATTGCTTTTTATTGAACATTCTGCATGCCAACAAAAGCAAGCATGAGCAAGTGGGTTTTTGATTTGATTATTCAGTCCGGTGTCACCAACATTGTGCCTGCCGGCACCAGGGTGCCCCCAAGGACCACGTGAGTAGCCCCCGGACCTTTTCTAAAAATAGCACAACTTACCAGTGAGCAGTGCCTAACATTTAATTTTATCATGTTGCTATTCTTCTGTAATCACCTTTGCGTTTATATAGATTTAAAAATGACAATATCTAAAAAAAAAAGCATTTAAAACATGTTTATTATACATGAAGTTTAGATAAGTTTAGGTAAAATCTGTACTAGTATATGAAACTGGTAGTCCTTTGTATGGCTCAGTACACGTGAAGTAGCTTTCAGTTTCAAAAAGGTTGGAGTCTCCTGATCCAGGCAGTGTTTCTGGAGTTGAGAAATGTTGTTATAGCACCTCTGGCCCATTTAAATGGATTATAACAAACTCTCCTGTACAGAGGTCTTGTCCCAGGGCCTTTTTCTTTTGTCCCCCTGTTGGCCAGGCTGAAATTTCACATGGTCTGAATGTTGTTGCTGGATTCGGGGGGCACGCTGGGCCTTGCTTGATTGATTGGCAGAATGCCTGACATGACAGCAAGGCAATCATTACTTGGCAGAGTGCGGTGTCAATGAAATTAGCATCAAGGTGGGCTGATAAGTGATGCGATGCAACAGCAGAGGTGGAAGAACAGGTGCGTGTTGAATAAGACTAAAGATAGAGTTGAACATATTGTACCAAGGGCACTGCCATTCGAATACTTTCTCTCACTGGGAAATAACTGCGAGCTGGTAATTGCGGTACATGGAGATGAGGTGGGTGGAGGTACTTGTATGTGCTCAAGTGATTGGAATAGGTTTAAGCCTCTTAAGACTGTTTCCATACTCGCAGAGAAATGAGAACGCCATGTCTAGTCATTTCTAGATGTAGCATTAGCCTGAACATGACATCGTCATCAAAGTACATTTTATTGTAATTAATGTTGAGGAGAGCCCAGCTCAAAATTATAGATGAGAGAAGAGCAGTCCATAGTCAGTCCATAGTAAGTCTAGCTTTTATGTCTCGCTCATCAGAATATGTTGGCCTATTTATATCTGGCTCATCAGAATATGTTGAACCCATTTGTTCTAGTTAGACTGATGGGTACTATGACAGTATATTATCATATATATCATATAACATACAACCATGCCATGATATGCTTTTCTAAGCATGCTGTGGATGTTCTCAGTACTTAGACTTAAAACACTGACCAGCTGCATGGAGTATGTCTGTTTAACTGGATGTCAGGTGTGTGTGAAATGTTGAATAAAAAGGACCTCTTTTATGTGACATCACTGTGTTTTCTAAATTTGTTTATTTTTGTCCAGTTGTGATTATACAGTTGCTTAAAAAAAAACAAAAAAAACCCAAATTAATTACTAATATTACCTGGATTGTGCTTAAAACTATATGACACTCTGTATGGCAAAATGTTTATTTTACATAGTAATGGCCAAAAAAAAAAAATGGCCAAATATGATGCAAGTGTAAAGGGTTAAACTTAAAACACTGAACAGCTGCAAAGAGCATGTCTGTTTCACTGGATTTAATGTGAAATGTTGAATAAAAGGAACCTTTTTATGTGACATAACTATTTTTCTTGTCTATTTAAACTGATCAAACTTTGTGATTTGCACATGCATATGCTGAGAAAGTGCTATTTTTTGTCGTATTAACCACCCTGAGTTTAGACCCTACTACTGTGGGAACCGGCATCTGTCTTATTTTTACCATTCATGTTGCTTTCTTTGATAAATATTCAAGCTTGTAGATGTTTTTTATGCTACTAGAAGTCTTTTTAATGATCCCAGAGGGCCGATTTGCCCCCTTGGGTTATTACATGTAATTATATCCTCAGACTGACAGTTTACATCTACTGTTTTTTTTTTTTTTATTGAGGCAATAAGGATCTGATCACACTATCTGGGTAATTACTCAGAAGTAAAGCTGTTTCCAAAAATTTGAAAAAGCAATAAGGAATCAGAGGCATGCACTGACTTGTGATTAAGTGGCTATTAGCATATGCAGGACTGTAAATTAGGCTCTTGATGGGAGCCAGCCATCCACTGTGGTGCAGAAAATATTCAGACACATTCAAACAAATGCATTAAATACAATTATAAACTGAAGATGAGTATAATCTGCTACAGAACTGTTGCCTTGAGACTTAAACAGTGGATTTAAATGTAGTAATAACTATTTGTTGTCCAATTTCATATTCTTTCTTAGAATAGATGTCTTTGCAGTTCATGCTGTAAACAAGTAACAGCTGTGTCTAGTTAAAGATAACACATTTTAACCAGTGTGTTGTTGCTTTTAGCTAATAATGGGCCTTTATCTCAGCCCAGACCCAAATTAAGCCCATTAATTGGTGATGCATTTAAATCTACAGTTAGGTTTGTCTGGAAACCAATCCAGTGAGTTCATTTTTATACAATTATTGTCGATTGTAATTCTCAAAAGTTTTTGTCATATACTCATCTGTAGGGCTGCAACAATTGAATATTTTTGGAATCGAGTATTCTATTTTTGGAATTGAGTAATTGGATAAATCATACTTTTGTGTTTTTAAACAACTATATCAATAATGTGTTATGCAACATGAAAGGCCTCTTAAAATGAGCAAGCTATTTTCTGTTATTCCTCACGAAAAAAAAGGTTTTTATTCAAACTCCCCACTTTTATTAGATCAAACTTAAAAACCTTTGGTGTATTGGCTCCAGAGCTAAGCCCACTTAATGAACTGTGAAACATTTATGATGTACATGAAAAAACTATTAAATACAACTTCACAAACATAGGTTAGCCTATTTATTCTTCGTTTTATCTTAATAAAAAATAGAAAAAGGCGTGTACCCCCTGCAATAGCCCGTCTGAGAATAAAGAATAATAACAAAAAGTATAAAGGTACAAAATAGCAAAATATATATATATAAATAATTCAAGTATTACTAATCCAACTTAAACAGTACAGTTCAGTTTCCAGCTGTATCCAGATGAGGTAGGTATGCAATGCTGTACCAAAAGCATCCTCATGTGAACTGTACTTCTCCACGCGGCTCGGAGCCTCTACAAGGTGACATGTTTTTACGATTGCTAACTGATATGAATGCAAGTGCTTGTTAGAACGTGCAGTATCTGTAATTATTTGTAGGCTGTGTTATGAGTCGATAGTGACGAGGCATGACAAGTAGCAAGAGGGCAAAGCTCACTCTCATCTCTCCCTCCCTCGTGCGCGCGGTACACACACTCACACACACACACACGCACGCACACACTGAAAAGTTACATCTCAAAACATGCCATCCCCATACATATGTACTGTTGTGGTAGGCCAGGTCCGTTTTACTGTGTATACACTCCACTACGTTGTCCGCCTCACGCAGTGTAAAATGGTCCCACACTTTAGACATTTTCTGCCTTTTACTCACACCGGGATCTTCATTTTCCGCCATTTCCATAGAGAGCAAAATAAACGTGCCGTCTTAAATCTTTAAAATACATGTCAGTTACAACAGTCCATGTGAAACAATGAGACTGGAGCTGCGCAGTGTCTACACAGCGGGAGTGATACAATAGCAGAGACATTTTAGATGGACCTTGGTGACATAAAATAAACAAAGCCTCGATGCAAAGAATTCGCCTTGAACATTTTTTGTAATCGAATTATTCAAGATTAAATGTCGCAGTGAAGGTTTATTCAGTAATGTAAAACACTATGCATTTTCCAGTGCTGGATGTAGAGTAGTGGATAACACTTTTCCCTCAATGCACCAGACCTGAATTTAATTCCTTGTCTGGGCAAGCACATCATGCTAAACCAATATGTGTCTTTAGGCAACAGTCCTAATGCTACACTATCTATTCATAAGAACCACGAATCATAATGTCTAAATGTGGTCCTTATAGTCACGCCAGAACACCACAGTGCAGCACACAGTGTGAACTTCCTCCTCTTCGTTTAACCCATTCACCAAGTGAAGCAGTGGGCTGCCACCAACATGTAATGTAGCTTTTAGAGGCATGAAACACTTTGGCTGTCTGGTTCCTATCACAGCCACTAGGGATGGGTTTTGATAACAGGTTCCAGACTGATCAATACAATAATGTAGATATGCTCCTGGACAAAAGTCCTTCTCTCAGTATCTATGCAGTGTTAATGCATTCTCACATAGCTGGCCTTTCCAAATGGTTGATGCTGCATTGGAAGAGTGGGAGGGACAGAAGACATTTGTAGTGATTGATGTTCTCTCATTGGTTACGCTCAAGAAACAATTTAGCTTGTTATATAATAATAAATAATAAAATAACTGCTAAATCTTTTCAGATCTTTTCATGTGATGTCTTTATTTTTTGCACCACATTTTGGCGAGTAGCATCAATAAGAGTTTTGATATGTCTGCTGCTTGTTTAATGAGTGTGTTGCTAATTCTTTTTTTTTGTCCTCCTAAATGTTTGTTGCATTGTTTCTTGTTACACTGTCTTGTTTTGCTTTTTGTCTAAATGTTGTATGTTGTGTGGGTTTGATTTTGTCCGTGCATCTGTAAGACTGTAAGAAACACTATTTCGTTGAATCATTTACTTTATATGTGGATGGATGACAATAAAAGCCAACTTGACTTGACTTGATAAGTATCTGCATCAGTAAGCAGTGTCAGTATTAGTATCAGACAAATCCTAAGGATACCCATCCTTAACCACCACAGTGAACAGACGCAGACTTGGTTAAGCTTCTCTAAGAGGAACAACCTCTCAGTATATAGATAAAAAGTCACATCTTACATTTTTGCAAAATAAACATTCTAAAGTATCTTCCAGTATTTTAACTTTTTGTAAAAGTGTTTAAAAAATTTTTTGTTGGAAAACATGGTGTCCATATTTTCAAACATCTGCCATGGTAAGCTGTTTTGCATGGTTTGTCGTCTGCTTTTGTAGTGTGCATTCCTGGAACCATGCATCAGGACTTACTTATGAGTAAATGTTATTATTAGTACATTTGATTCAGAGATCTGTTATGTTAATATTAATTCCCATGCTCATTTCTCCCAAGTGACAGGGTTGAATCTCAGTGCTAATCGCCATCTTCCAGAGATGTCCTCCTCTGTTCTCTGAAACCTTTCTTTAATTATTCCCTCATTATCCAACATTTTATTTTCAACTGGCCTTTGAGATGTCTGGCTTTTAGTCATTAAGCCAGGCTGATTAAATGTCAGCACCTTTTAGTTTCTCTGCAAATTCACCGAAGTACTACATTGTCCCAGTGTAGTCATTTGGTTTTTGAAAGCTTGGAAAAAGCCCATAGACCACTGTTCACTAACCATGGTCCTGGAGATCAAACCTGCATCTTATCAGACGAGCACACATTAGTACTAACTTTAATTAATCACAACAGCAGAGAGAGACATTAGAGAAATGTTTTTTTGGAAGCCGCTTTTATCCAAAGTGACTTTCATTCCCTAACTACAGGGGGCAGTCTCCCTGGGGCAACTTGGGGTTAAGGGTCTTTCTCAGGAAACAAGTAGTGGTATGCTGAAGGTTGGATTCGAACCCGTGACCTCATGGTCCAGAGGCAAATATCCTACCCACTAGGCCTCCACCACCCCCCAGCTTGCCTTCTTCCCATAGTGCGTCCTAGTACCATTTCTTCACCACGGAATCAGCACACACTCAATTGGTTATCCACAATTATCAGAACAGGACATCTTCTTCCATTTTTCTCTAGGCCAGTTCTTCCGTTATTCCTTAGGTTGATTGCAGGCGCTTTTGACAGTGGACGGGGTTAACGTGGGTACTCTGACGCATCTGTGGCCGCACAACCCCAAATTTTTTAGCAGTTTATGCCGCACTAGTTCTTTTTTGGAATCAGATAAAACGTACTAGCCCTCACTCCACTCCCCATTCTTGGGTGCCCTATGAGCCTTTCCTTGGTCAACGTTTGGTAGACACTGGCCGTTGTGTACCAGGAAGACATGAGATTTTTAAGGTGGCCTAATTTGGCTCAATCAGAGTTGCTCAGATTCTTGTATCTGCCCATTTTTTTCTCTTAGTTGCTTGATTCTTGACATTTGGTCATAAAGAAAAACTGTAGACTTTAGATTCGTTTTTTAAAAATTGATCTGTCCAGTAATTCTACCAAAAACTGTTACAGCTTCGGAAGCTTCTAATGCTATCCTGAATACTGCGGCATAGTAGATGTTTGAGAAAAGGGTTAGTGACCATGCTGTAAATTGACGAAAAGACTAGGGGATGCTACAGGCACACTGTTTTGCTGTGTCATTCAGTCAGTCACATCTCTGCTTGTAGAACCCATTAATTAGCATTCTGCTTGTCTTGTAAATCCATTACCCAGGACTTGCTGCCAGTCAGGAAGACATTATTCAGCATAACAATGAGAAGCACGCCATACATTAAGTGCTCCTTTTTAATGTGAGCAGTAGAAGTTACTGCTTGATAAATCTCCTTGTCGTGAAAATCATCAACAAACTGGCAAAAGGTGAAGTTCTAACCCCACAAACATAGATAATTTACATCTGGAGATTTAAATACTTTCTTTGAAGATTTAAATGGGTAATAGACCAGCCTAATGATGGTTACTTTCCATAAAAGAAAGCTTTGTCTTATTAATATTGTGCTGTGTAATTTATGCATGATAAGCTCATTAGTTAGTGACAGTGGTGCCGTGGCCCTCTAAAGCTTCAGAGTCTGCCCGGCCCGTCTTCAGCGTGACAGTCCATTTGAGAAAACGGATTTATCTGCCTGACGCACCCCTTCTGCAGATGAGGTCTGCGAAGTGATTAAAACCCAGTTCAGTCTTAATTGTTTCCATGATGACTTTAACGTCTCAATGGGTTTTTGTCTCGGTGGACCTCAGAGGGTGATAATAAAGAATAATGGTTTTAGGGCTCCTTGGGGGAAGTGGATGTACCATTGCTGGAAATAGAGGTCAACACTGAACAGGGATATGCATAATGAGGTCAGTCGTGGACACGTTATCATGACATTAACAATTCTGTGAACTCTATATAAGCAGGAAAAGCAATTGGGTCATCCCATATCAACTCACCTAAATTTATCCTGAATCTTCTTGAAAAAAAAAAAACTTGTGAAAACTTCAGTACATGGCATCATGCTAAATACTTTATAGCTCTACTCCAAATACTTCTCAGTCAGAATTTTTAGTTTGGCCCTACATTTTAACATTTAAACTACTTTTTATTATTTGTAAGCCTCAGCGATTGTAACTGCAATGGGTTGAAATATGTACTGAAACCCTAAAGATAATTTGCAACGTAAAACAGTTTAATGTATGCTGACATTCATGTTTTCAGATCACACCATCCAGACTCTTGCCAGTACGGTCCATATGTGGACAAAGCTGCAAAATCAGTTTTTTTGTGATGTCACAAAAACCAAACCATTTACTCAGCATTTTCAGGCCAGGCAGTTGATCCGAACTGAGGCATATTGTTATTTACATATATCATATGTAAAGAATATATATAAATATAAATTGGACATAAAGGCACAGTAACTGAAACAATCTAATTTAATAGTACTGGAAAAGAGGTTAGACATAATCATCAAATTTGATCTGTTCTTGATATGTAAAACTACCCAGATTAATTTTTTTAAAATTAGATTTATGTCAAACTGATATTCTAGGGAATTCTAGGGGTTAATACCAAGCACTTATAATGACACAACACCCTACAACTTTCCAAACCATCCAGATGTACCTGTGTGAATAATTTACTAATACACCTCATAATATGCAAATACATTTATCACAACGCGAAAGTATGGCAGACAATGTGTGCACAGTGCGAGCTTTGCCTTTCACTCTCATGCACAAGGCTCTTTTGGTTTGACAGCAGAACAGCAGGAGCTCTCAGCCCGATGCCTCCCACTGAAGAAGTTACATAATGGCCCTTAGCTCTTTCTGAGAGAGTTGGAGAAGGAATGCTCTTGGCCTGGCATGTTGTTTTATGTAAACACATCTCTCACATTATTGGTTGAATGTTATGGAGCGCAAACAAGATTAGAAGCTGCAAAAAGGAAACTTTTTGATGGCTTCGTAGAGCATCTCGCCTTATCTCAGATTTGCTTCTGCCAGAGGCTGCTTGTCTGCACTGTTTGGTTATTAGAGGGATTCACTGGGGCTCACCAAGGCAAATGCGCAACAAGTTCATCTGAAAAGATGCTGGATTGATTTATGGTTGATAACATGCCTAACTAGACAGTCCACATTTTGTGGAAATGTGTGTGCCTGTGTGTATGTGTATATCATATTAGGAATTAGTTTAGCACTTTACTTCAGATTTGCTTTAATTGCATCATACTTTTGCAACAGACATTGTCCCCATGCAAACAGGAACTGGAGCCTTTAAATTTTAAGTACCTAAAAGTTCTAAGAATTTGGTATATTGGTCAATATCATTTAGTCAAAGATGTTACTGAATGTCATTCATCGACTGTGACAAATGGTTGGGCACAGGTTTGGGTGCCCCCGGTATATATATATATATATGTGTGTGTGTGTGTGTGTGTGTGTGTGTGTGTGTGTGTGTTTGTGTGTGGTTTGCATGTTTTCCTCATGGTGCTGTGGGTTGTCTCTGGTTTCTCCCACAGTTCAAAGACATTCGCGTCAGGTGGATTGGGGATTCTAAATTGTCTGTAGGTGTGAGTGTGTGTGCGCCCTGCATTGAGTCCTTGTCTTGCACCCACTGACTCCATGATAAGCTCCGGGTCCCGGGTATATATATAGTGTGTGTGTTTCAGGGTGCTCAGTTTTTAGAAACGCAAGACACAAGTGGTTTTGTTGAAGAAATATAATCATACAACAAATTGCTGCTATGTCAGCTATCTGTGCCGTAACATTTCCCTGTTTATCCTGTCATACTCTCGGCCGTACTGGGATTAAGATCCAAATGTACACATTTACAAGTGATATTAATTGAAGCACTTCAAACTGAAGAAAGATGGTTTAGAAAAGTGGATTAAGTGTTTGTGCAGTTATCATCATAGTGTAATTGTCTGTAATCCATTCCTTCTATTAAAGGCCCTCTTACAAATGAGAATGTCTCTTGTGTTTTAATATTGTAATCGCAGCTCTTACAGCTCTGTTCTGACCAACTGTATGTTTTTTGCCCTATCTACTAAATCCATCTGGCTCTATATTAATATCAGGCATGATGAGAATCAATCTTACATCCTTTAATGTAATGAACATATTGATCCCCAAACATCTGCTGAGTTGGCCAGGTGTCTGTGTGCATTTTGGTCGCCTTGAATGTCATTGTGCTGTATAAATGTATTATGACATGAGGTACAAAGAAACAATGAACTAATGATAAAAATGGGGGCTTTGGGTGGTCATTTATGTCCTGATGGACAATGAGCATGAGTCAATAGGAAAGTTCAGCGCAGTTCAGTTCCAACTGGCTCTGAAGCTGCATGTTATTTATAGAAGATATAATACTCTGTGGGATTTACCGTGCTTAGATTCCTTTGAACTTCCATATTGATGATGAAACTCAGACAGTGCTTCTGTGATTCTGAAAAAAAAGCTGTGTCACGCTGATAATTGTCCACTGGCCATGAATTTAGGACAAGGCAGCTTCGTGATTACGCTTTTTTTTAAGAGGTTGCTTGATCACTCCTTTTATACAGTGACTTTTCTGTCAATATGATTTACTTGCACATATTTTCTCTAAAATGACCCACATGTTGAAATAATATATGTATATTATTTCATAGCTATATATATACACATGCAGGGGGTCCTCAAGTTACGACGGAGATCCGTTCCTTTTGGTGTAAGTCAAAAAACACCCTGGCCAAAGTTAATAACCTGTCCTAACACAGTTGTAAAATCTATAAGCACAACTAAGAAAAAATGAGTGTAAAAGCCATGATAAAGGCCAAAACGTCACCAGAAAAGCAACACAGTCGAAACACTTGTGCTTAGATAAGCGTTCTCCCTCACTCATATGGCGTGTTACTACATATTCTGCATATTTTGTGCATTCTGCATATTCTTCCGCCTCATAACTCGAGGACCCCCTGTATATATGTACATGCGTGTATGTGTGTGTATATATATTAGGGTGGTCCCTATAGGTGGTCTGAAAAATAAGTTCCTACCAATGTTGACGGGCGCCCCCTAAAATGGTTCCACTTGATGTAAAAACTCTTGCATTAAATTATTTTTTTATTTCCATGATATCAAGGGTATGCTCAAGGCATTCCTGTATCATGCCACTGCAATAAATCGTGAAAAAAGACGTCAAAAAGGAAGGTAATTAGTACCAGTTACAGACAATGTCTTATGATCATATAGATTGTTGTCAGTCCTTTGCACAGTTTATTTTGCCTGACCGCGCCTACCGGGCTCCCGCTGTGGAGCCAAAAAGTCTCTGTCCTCTTGTATTTCGATCATTGCCATGGGCGACAACAAACAGATTAGGAAATTCTGTGATAAATTCCTCTTCATTCTGCAATTGTGTCTCCTGTTCTTTTTAAGGTTCTCCTAAGTTGTAACCAGATCTTCTAATTTTTTTATTGCCCTTCGTTCGTCCCGCACGGGAATCCTTGCGCGGTTCCAGTACGCAAATGTTTGTCGAATGGTTTCTTTTGCAGCTTCGTGCTTTGTTTCTTTGACGACTTTCAAGCGGTAGAAGTACTCACCCAGGACATCATGCATGGACGGTAATTTTGTGCCGGTGAATTCATCTTTAACTGGGCCTACTAAGTAGACCTCAGACTGCTTTCTTGTTGGCATCGCCATCTGAAAAAAAAATCAAAGACCTCACTGTAGCAAATCAATACCAATGCAGTAAACGATTCACGGCTGGCGGCAACTACACAATGTTAGGCCTATAGAGCGCGATTCAAATTAATGGACGTTGAACATACCTAGTGCGTCATAGTGTCTTTAAGTAACATTCAAATTTTACCCTTACCTGTTATATAAAGCTTGTGAGCGGCAGCGCTACAGTGCTTACAATGCTCGCATATTAATATCTAATCCTTTCTCTGTAGTCTGAATAAATAATTTACGATTTCGTGCAAAAATATAAAAAATGTAACCATAGAGTACTGATATATAATTATCTTGGCATTACCGGTATTTACACGGACCGATTACCCGGCGGGCCGGCAGCGATAACCGCAGCCTAAAGCCCCATGTCGCTAGGGAGGCAAGGGGTAACTCAATGTCATTGAGCATACCTTAAATAAGTCTGGATTTGAAAAAATCTATTTTATTTCAGTGCCTATGGAATCTATTTAGGGGGCGCCCGTGTTACAATATATATATATA